>CANYCX011006871.1:0-28730 GCA_948193385.1 Breynia disticha f. nivosa | reverse complement strand
CACTAGTGAATTTACTAACTACAAGTGAAAATTCATCTTTAAGCCTTTTGATTTCATTGGTAAGTCCCTTTTATTTAATTAAGAAAGTTTTATGAAAAGTTCCTTTAACTTCCTTATGCTCAATTTTACTCATATCATTTAGCTTATCACTCAACACATCAATATCAAGCATAAGTTTCTTATTATCTTGCTTTAGTCTCTTGTTCATCTTAAGCACATGTTCAAAATCATGTTGCAATTTTATATAGGCATCATGTAAGTCACTCTCAAGAAAATCATCATCATCATCATCACGCAATTCAATAGAAAATTTAGAAGATACCTCATCCTCATCATCACTAGAGTGATGGCTTTTGGCCATAAGAGCTAGATTTATCTCTTCATTTCCATGCTCTTCCCTTTCATCATCAATCCAACTAGCAATGAACGACTCCTTTACTTTTTCATATCTTTCATTGGATTGATGCTTTGATGATGTACCAACTTTGCATTCCTTAGCATAGTGCCCTTTCTTGCATCATTTAAAACAACTTCCATCATTTGTGTTGTTCCTCTTGTCATCATTGAAATTTCTTCTTCTATCTCCTCCTCTTAGCTCTTTCCTTCTAGAGTTTATCAAATTCTTGAATTTCCTCAAATTCCTAGCATAAAGAGCCATTTCCTCATCCTCCTTTTCATCTTCAAGTATGTCACAATCAATTTCTTCATAGAGATATTGGCTAGCCTTCATAGTAATGTTCTTCTCCTTTGTTTTTGATCTTCCACCTCTAGTCTTTAAGATAATCTCATAGTTGATCAAAGATCCAACCAAAACATTGAATCTCAATGTATTGAGATCCTTTGATTCCATAATGGTGGTGACTTAAGAATCTCACTCTTTAGGAAGTGATCTAAGAATTTTCTTCACTTGTTCACTATCACTGATAGTTTTTCCCAAGCTACCCAAGCCATCCATGATTTCACCAAATTGATCAAGCATGTTGTTGATTAATTCTCCATCCTTTATAGTGAACATTTCATACTCATGGAGCAACATGTTAATCTTAGTTTCCCTCACTTGATTGGTTCCTTCATAAGTCACTCTTAGCTTATCCCACATGTCTTTAGCACTTGTACAAAAGCCCATTTGGTTTTTCTCTTCGGTGGATAATGCACAAAGAATGAGCTTCATGGCCTTGGCATTCATGTAGACTTTGTCCCAATCTTCATCACTATAGTCTAGCTCATCCTTCAAATCATCATTGTCATTTTTTAGAATATAGGGACCATGAATGATGACCTTTCAATACTTGATTCTCTCACACATGATGTGAATCTTCATGTGGTTCTTCCAAGATGAGTAATTGGTGCCATTGAAAAGAGGAGGGCAGTTTGGATTCACACCAAAATCATCAAAATTTTCTTGTGCCATTCTTGGATCTTTTACTCAAGGATGTTAAGCCTTAAAAAATAAGCACCATGCTCTGATACCAATTGTAAAGTCCAAATAACCTCTAGAAAGGGTGATTGAATAGAGGTTATGCAAATGGTTGGATTTTCAAATTTTTGCAAGTATAAATGTGAGAAGAAGAGAAGAAAAGAGAGACACAAGATTTAGAGTGGTTCGGTGTGCAACACCTATTCTACTACCTAAGTTTTCACTTAGGATTTTCAACAATCCACTAAGTTTTTTTGTTACACTTGATTTTTGGCTCAAGTCACCTTACAAACAATCTGATTTTTGGCTCAAATCAAACCACAAATACTACACTAGCTCAAACTAGAAGACTCTTCTAGATGAAACACAAAGAACACAAGTAAAAGTAAGAGCAAGAGCTTGAAAGATAAAGATGAATCCTTTAGAATGATTGTGTTAACCTCTCTCCTATGTCCTTTTAAGTTGCTTTCCGAAGTCAACCCTTGTCCACTGTCAGCTTCACTAGTCTACTAGTATATACTGCACTCGAGTATTTTGAACCTTCCAGTTACTGGTTTAAATTCCAGTCGAGTGCTTTTCATTCTAGCAGCTTCTAGACTTTCCAAGCATCGACCTCCAGTGGACTCGTCTAATCTCTAGTCAACTGGTCTGCCCTACACTACATATTAGTTGACTAAAAATACATAAGTCGACTTACCTACTACTGAATTCAAATTTCAAATCTCCCCAAAAGAGAAACTTGATCTGTGATGTCACCCTGAAGATTTGTTCCCCAGTTTTGGCAGTAGAGGTCAGAACCAGTCAACTAGTTTTCCTCCCAGTCAACTGGTTTAGGGTTGTAGTCCTCATACTAGTCGTTGCTAACCACCTTGTTGATTTTCCTGTACACCAGTCGACTGGTCTACACACAAGTCGATTGGTACCATGCAAAACCTTCTTACTTGACTGCTTTCTACTCTACTCAAGTCTTTTCTTACTTAACCTTTGTCACCAACCTTTAAACACTCAATTACAATCTCCAACCTACATACTATGTTTATTAAATTCATAAAGTTTTCAGTCATATCAAAACTTAAGGCAGATTTACATTGTTAACCACCATTGGTCCAACACTAAGTTTAGTAAAACTTTGAGTTTTATGGTTTTGTTCTCATTGACACAACATAATGGAGGAAGGTTTATGGCATTGATAATTTATATGGATGATGTACTCATTACAGGTACATCTCTTGAGGATATCAGTGGTCTTAAACAATTCCTTCATGTTGTCTTCACCATTTGGGACTTTGTTTTAGTGACTTACCTTCTTTATGTAGAGTTTTCACGTTTTACATATGGCACCCATTTGTCCTAAAAAAATACATTTTAGACTTGTCATCCACTATTGGACTCGCTGGTGCTAAGTTTGTTAATCTGCTTTTACAAGCACGTGTTTGTAATGCCCCAAAAATTCCACTATATTAAAATATAAATAGAACCCAAGACACCATTAGGATGATTTTTACATCTGAAATTCAAGGACACACCACCCCCACCCTTAATTAGATACCTTCCAAAACCATAGCAAGATAAGAGCAAAGGAGAACCTACCTTAAGCTTTAATGTCTCTAAGGTAAGGATTACCCTTCTATGACCTATTTCAATTTGTAAGGATTTTGCTAAGATCGGTAGCTAGAGTTACGAAGAGTGTGTATGAGGTAAATGAGAGTGTTGGGTGAAGTTCGAGAGAGAGTGGAGTAAAAGAATGAAAGGGGTGTGCAAAACACCTTGGTTGGGATTTTGGGGAATGTATGGGTATAATGAATTGGGGATTTGGATATAATGTATGGATTTGAATGTAATGATAAGAATTTAATTAATGCATTTGAAATTGATGTTCTTGGGTGAAAAAAGCAGGAGTAAGAGCGAAGCCAAGCACCGTTGTAGCTCGAATTTTGTTGAATTCAAGGTAAGCATAAAAATCTTACACTCACTTAGATATTGATGGTAATAGTTAAGTAAGTTTGGTTTAAATGAAACTGTATAAGTGTTTGAATGGAATTTAAATATTAAGTTGTTTGTTACAATGAGGGGTGTGTAGATGTGTATGAAAATATGATAATGGATGGTTATGAGATATGATTATATGTGTGATGTGGTTATGCTTGAATACTAGGACTGGAATGTTATGCATTGATAAATTGAATAAATGATGAAGATGAGTGATGCATGAACATCATAGTAATGCATAACATACAATTCATGCATCATTGTGCACAATGCATTAGCAGCAATATGTGTGTAGGCACATATATGCGCCAATGGTGTGTAGGAAATTATGGGTTCCATTTGAGCTTATAGCTGAAGGCATAAGATACCAAGTAGAGGTTCTAAAGGGGACATTAGGATGAATGTAAGGGCGAGAGCTCATGAGGCAGATGATGTTATAAAAATGTACCAATGTGTTCAAGAGAAAAGTATGAGATGATAAAAAGAGAAAAGAGAAAAGCATTTAATATGCATCATTATACATATGTATGTGTTGATGACAACAATGCATTTTGGATGAAAATTGAGTAATGGATAATATGTTATGATAATGAGAATGTTGGGTGAATGTGTTGTGAATTGTGACATAATGAGTGGTATGAGCCTGAGGCTTGAATGCTAAGATGATGTGTATGATTTCATGTTTTAAAGTTGATTGTGATGAATATGAAGATATCAATTGTATATAGCACTTTATTGAGTTGTGTGATTAATGGCTTGTTTTGAGATGTTGGAACCTTATGTAAAACTATGGATGGTAGAATTAAGGAAGTTAGGTAGTGCGTATGTTATGCAGGTGCCTAACACAGGGACCGTGGTCCATTACACGAGCTATATCAGAGGCACAAGTTTGGACACTGGAGTGACACTTTCCATGGGATTGTGTTGGGCCACATGGCAAGGTGGGCGTGGTGAATTACATAAGGTCGTATCAATCCCTTGGAATTGATATGTAAAAAGCACTGTGGACATACCTAAGAGGCACGTGTCGTGTGAATCTTCTGGAACCAAATTTAAAATGCACATGGCGCATGTGGGGATAGCACGACCATGTGTTCCTACATGGGTGGGAGGCATGGTCGTGTTTCTGGTGGGGTAGTGTCAAAATTTGTACATAATGAAACGAATCGTATAGAAACTTAGGCAAAGGTTAATTACCTGCTTGTTCAAGACATTGAAACGATTATTGACATACAAACAAGTAGATTATAAAGGAGGTTTCATCAAGTCTCTTATGTCCTTCTCGAGTTCCGTTTATAGAAATTTACACCAAATCTCTATCTATTCTTTTTTTTAATTCCATTGTTAGCTAGTTGAATCTCCTCCACTATTCAACTTAAGGGGGAATGTTGTGATATGTGATATATATATGTGTAGATTGATTTATACGAACAGATATTGTACTTGGGCTTGGGCCAATTAATAATACCGAGCATATGATGATATAGGCTTTTTTTGACAACCCTTTACAACCATATAATAGGGAAAAGGACAAATATGTCATGCTAAAGTTTCATTTTTCTTTTTTTTATCATATCATTTAAACAATTTCCTTAATTAACATCTTTTAAAACTTATGACAAAAATATCATCTTATATAATAACTAATAAACATTCTCCTAAAATTAAAATTCTCATTCAATTATGATAACTTAAAACACATAATAACTTAAATTATTCTGTCGACTAGTCATCAACGTCTCCTCATCATCATCATCATCACCTAATTCTCAACGTTTCCTCATTATCATCACCTAATTCTCTTAAGTTGTAGAGTTTTCCAACTTCCTAAGATTTGCAAGTTCTTCAGCTTCTAGATCATTTTATGATATCTTTTTGCTTTTATCAATGACATCTCTTGTAAGAGTTGGACAAAAGGACAAAGTTAGATTTTTTCTCATGGAAGTCAACAGATAAAGAGTTTCTTCTCATTTATTTAAGTTGTCAATTTTTTCTGAGTAGATTTCTTTCATTCAGGAGTGAAAGTTTCGGCGTAAGAATTGTGATTATTGATATTGTTGCCAATTTACGATATGTTTTGTTACAAGTATTTTTTATTTGATAAGTTTTTTACTAATATTTAATCTCATGTCAATCCCGTGATTATTGATATTGTCATCAACTTACAATCTATTGGTATGTTTTTTACAAGAATTGTGATTATTGATACTGTTTGTGGATAGCTTGTGGAATAGTTATGGATAATCTGTAGATAATGGTTATATATGATGGCGGCTAGAGTTTTTAATAGTACATTAAAATTATATGTGTAAATGCTTTGTGGATTTTTTGTGAATATTTATTATATGTGTTGATACTTTGTGGATATTTATAAAAATTAATTTCCATGACATATCCAGAACGCATTCACAAAATGATCAATGTGTGAATACTTTGTGGATATATATTGTGGACATTTACAAAAAAAAATCAATCTCCACAATATATACACAACACATCCACAAATTGATTAATATGTGGATGTTTTGTGGATATGTTGTGGATATCTGTTATTTGTAGAATAAGCTTGAAGAGCTGTCATATGGTGGTATAGGTTTCAAAAAGTATTATTTATGAAAAAATCAAACTTTAATATGACATGTAGTGACCATATCTCCATATAATACGAGTAGAGTCAGCCTTAGCTCTCACAACAAGAAATGGGGGTTGCAACATTGAGCCTTGCATCGAAGGTCGACGCTAGGCATATTTTGCGTCGAAAGTCGACGCATAAGAAAGCAGTCAACTGGGAAAACTGTCAGACCGAGAAGAAAAACAGGCGGTCAATTGACGACGAATTTCGACGCTACTTGGCGTAAAAATTCGACGCAGTATTTTAAACATCAAATTTTGACAAAAAAATTATATAAACCCCCCACCCCTTCTCTTTCATTCATACAAAAATTAAAACCAAAAATTGTGTGCTGTATAAAATTCCCTAACGGTGATATTCGCGAGACGAGGAACGAAAGTATTTTTGTAAGTTTTTATTTTAAGTGTTTTTTCATAATTTAATATTTTTCAGAATAATTATTTGTTAATATATAGGCCAATTATTATGTGTTTATGATAAATATAGTATTTTGTATTTAGCTTTATCGGTAATATATCATTAAGGTTTGACAGAAACTTTATTGTTAAAAATATGAGGGAATAGATGTATATCCGTTTAATTGATGAGTTACTTAACTATGAGTTCATTGCCGAGATAGAACAATTTGTGGAATTTTGCATCTTGACAGATGTTTTTGTGGAGAATGAAAACTTAATTCGTTCTCCTTGCGTTAAATGCGACAACATGAAACTATTACAACTGCTTATGGTAAAAATAACATTTGTATTCAAAAGGGTTTATTCTTGATTATTTTTATTAGAAATATCAAGGACAAATGCGATAGTAATTTAATTTAGCAGTGCAACAGTCTGCGCAGTACAAGGGAACGAGTTTGTATGCAACTCCATCACAGCAACAAGAAGAAATATTTCATCAAGCTGATTTTGACGTAGTTGCACAAATGGTAGTTGTTGGTGCTCCTCAAGACGTCTTTGATTACGAAAGCGGAGGAAATTTTAAAATTCCTCAGGAATCAAACCCAGAAGCACAAAAAATTTATGACATGTTAAGATCGGCAAGTAGACCCATGTATGAGGGATGCGAGGTAACACAATTAGCAACGGCTACCAAGTTGCTGAATATTAAATCGACTAATCAAATTTCAGAACGTGGATTTAATCAAATTTCTAATTGATTCCATCGGTGTTTGCCACCGAACAATACATTACCAAGGACATTTTACGATACGAAGAAATTAGTTGAGGGATTGAGCTTGCCTTCAGAAAAAAAATTGATTGTTGTCCGAATCATTGCATGTTATATTGGGAAAAAATACAGAAGCACAGGAGTGCATTTTCTGTGGTCACGCAAGATATAAGCATGGAAAAAGGAGTTTGATAGCACACAGGAAAATATTTTATTTTCTCATAACACAACGACTGCAGCGCTTGTATGCAACTAATGCTACGACATCTCACATGAGGGGGCATCATGAACATGAACAAAATGGAGAAGAGGTTCGTCATCCTTTCGAATGTAAAGCATGGAAACATTTCAACGAAACTTATAGTAGTTTGCAGATGAAATGAGGAATGTAAGATTGAGTTTATGTATGAAGGAACCGATCATGTTTCTTACAGTATTGATTTCTCGGCCCACTATTCCAAAGCAACGTATTAACGTGTACTTGCAACCATTAATTGCTGAGTTGCTGCAACTGTGAAATTGTGTTGCTGTGACTTATGACGCCGACAAAAAATAGAATTTCACAATGAGAGAAGTTCTTTTTTGGACGATTTTTTATTTTTCAGCATACTCTATGTTATCTGGGTGGACAACTGTTGGAAAATATACATGTCCCCGCTATAAGGAAGACACATGCACATTTTATTTGAGGCACTCTCGTAAAATGTTTTGGTTTGACAACTATAGAAGGTTTTTACCACCCAATTATCCATTCAGGAGAAACCGTGCAGATTTTTTAGTGGACGTGTGTGCTCTAACGTCCCTCCGCATAGGTTTACTGGTTTGGACATTTTGAACGAATTGAATAACATAGGGTTGCGAAAGACAACAGAGTTAGGAGCTGAACAAATAAACCAATCTTTTAGAGGGGAGATGGGGTGGAAGAAAAAAAGTATTTTTGGGATCTATCATATTCGCCTGATTTGTTAATCCGACAAAACTTAGATGTGATGCATATCGAGAAAAATGTGTTTGACAATATTTTCAACACGGTGTTGAATAATTCAAGAAGATCTAAGGAAAATTTTAAGGCACGATTGGATATTACTGAAATTTTTCGACGTATTGAACTTATGCCTGATCTAGATACTAACTTGTACATGAAAGGTGTATGTCAAATTACTGATGAACAGAAGCGTGTATTGTGTGAATGGATCAGGACAATCAGATTTCCCGATGGATATACTTTCAATCTGAGCAGATGTGTTGATGCAAATAATTCATCTGTATTTGGAATGAAGAATCACGATTATCACATTTTTATGCAAAGGTTACTCCCACTTGCCTTCAGGCCATTCATTGATTAGCTTATATGGGAGCCTCTTGTAAAGTTGAGTAATTTTTTCAGAGAGTTAACAAGTTCTATTGTAACATAATCAAATTTAAATATCTTAGAGGAAAAAATCGTTATGACACTGTGCAAGCTAGAATGCATATTTCCCCTTCTTTGTTCGACTCAATAGAGCATCTCCCAATTCATTTACCTTATGAAGCACTGCTGGCTGGACCTGTACAATATCGATGGATGTATCCTTTCGAAAGCTATGTATTTTTTTATGTTGAAATGATTTATATTATGTTTAATTATTGGTAGCTGTGATTGCAAAATATTTCATACAATTACAGTCATTTGAGAATGTTGAAGTAGACAATTGCGAACAAAGCCAGAGTTGAATGCTCAATAAGGAATGCATATATTGTGAAGGAGACGACAACATTCTGTTCATATTATTTTGATCAACACATTGCAGATGAATTTGTTACAGTTGAACGCAATGTGGCAAAATTCGATTTGTTTGAATGTGTCAATCATGATAATTTATCAATTTTCACGTTTCTTGGAAGACCTGTCGAAGGGTCAACATGCAAATTTTTTAGTGATTCTGAATATAATGCGATTCAGACGCATGTACTGTGCAATTGTCCAGAAGTTCAACCAATTTTACAGTACGTACGCGCATTTACAAAATTTAGTTAATAGATGATATGTCATGCGATTTTTTTTATTTTACAATCATTATTGAATTTGAAAATATTTATAGACATTATGTTGAAATGTTTATACGACAAAGAGTACCAAATATTACTGCTGCTCAGGAGAGTACATCATTGATCAATACTTCACACAGTGGTTTTCAGAGTTTGAAAGTGCAATGATTTCCTAATCTTAGGTAACATCATTTACGCAAGATTATTTTTTTATTAAATACTTATGCAATGTTACTAGGTGCAAAAACAAACTCGTATGGTTTTTGATGAAAGACTTAAATGGATTGCAAAGGGACCAAGTCGGGATGTACAAACTTTCTCAGCTTTCATATGCAAGGGATATAGGTTTTGCACAAAATCTCATTCAATTGGCCGTTATACAAATAGTTATGTGGTTTGTGCCCGTGGATCTTGTAATGGATCATCACATGACGAATTTTACGGAGAACTTGATGAAATAATCGAACTGAAGTATCTGGGACCGGGTGTCAAGAAATGTGTCATTTTTGAATGTGATTGGTACGACACATCAATTGTTTCTGGAGTTAAAAAAATACGAATTTGAATTTCATTGAAGTCAAAACATCCAGACATCTCAACAGTGGAGACTGGTTCATTATTGCAGCACAAGTAGATCAAATATTCTATTTATCTTATCCTGCTTGACGTCAAGAATTTGCTAACTGGTCTGTAGCGAGTCCTACTAAACCAGTTCACACATCTGAATTGATAAGACAACAGGATGAGAGAGATTTAGTTGCATACCAAACAGCTCAAACTGAAAGACTACAGATTACAGCAGAGGAAGGCTTAGGACCTCCAATTCGTTTGCACGACCCCTCGGTATTGGTGTATGATGAATCTGCAAATGAACTTGCAGTTGAAGATAGTGACTCTTCACCCGACGATCACTCGAAGAAGATACAGAAGAAACGAATTCACCACCATCGAATGTTGACGCATGATGAAATGTAACTTATCTAAAAAAAATAATTCAAGTTGTGTTGAACTTCGATTTAAAATTGCATCGAAGTTTGACTTAAAATTGAGTCGAAGGTCGACACTATGCAACATAATGCACGCAGAAGCCTCGAAAATTGAATGGTCACCTAGCGTCGACCTTCGACGCAACAAGAATAGCGTCGAAGGTCGACGTAATATTGCGTCGAACTTCGACACACATAAAACCTATATATACCCCACAGATTCAAACTTCTTTCAAACTTTCAAATTACACTTTTATATATACAATCAAATGGCGAGTGGTTCAGGTTCGGGTGCGGGTGACGGATCTTTTCAACAATTATTACAATCACAACATTGGTCGCACTTCGATAATGAGATTTTTTATTCGAACGTTTCTTCATCTTCTATTCCAGAGACGCAACCAGAAGTGCAAATTCCGCCAGTCTAGGAACAATAAGAGGTCCCTCCTATACAGGAGCAACAACAGGCTCCCATTCCTGAAACAAAAGTTTCGCCTGTCATACATGCTGATGCAGGTCAACCTGAGCAAACTACACCTTACAATGGATACATGCTAGCGGAGCTCGAACTAGCATCAACGCAAAATGCACAAGTAATTTTCGTACGTCGGAATTCGAACGTGTAAGCTTTACATTCTTATATATTATTTATATGATTAGCTAACTAATTTATTTTGTTTCAACAGAATCAAACCAACGAAGACGGTTTCTACTGTATGGACAACGGTTTGGAAGAAGTCGCCACTAGGAATCGACAAGTGGCACGAGATTCTAGCCCCCATCAAGTGCGACTAGTATCTAGAATGGAAGATATACGTATTTCATAATTCATTGTTTTTATTAATAAATAAATTTTTCATTTACGCATTTTACTAACTTATTTCAAAATTGTAGAGCAATTTTATTTGGCACGCGAATTTGCGCGCAGTTCTATTCCAGATGATGTACAACATGTGGGCGTTTTAGGCTGGCACGAGGTTCTGTGATACTGTCGGCCGCCTCAAAAGAGCGCCAGCTAACAAAAAGTCATTCTACCTGCCACAACACATGTGGGACGCTATTTATGCTGAGGCAGACACCCCTTAGGAAAGGCAACGGTCAGAGATCAACCGTCGCAATAGGCTCGCCAATCCATCTTTGCATACAGGAGGGGCGATGTCACACATGGCGCATCACCGACGGCTAGTTAGTTGAATTTTTTTATTATTCATTTTAATTACTTTAATTAATTAATTTTGTTTGATTAATTAATATTGTCTACGAAGGAAGAACAACTGGGACGAGAGGTTCACCATGACAAGCTGCACAAACATTTGTATACGAGCTGACATGAAGATGTCAGCTTCGTTGATCAATGATCTGAGCATATACATGTACGTGTAAAAACAATTCTTTCAACTTAATGTACTTACATTGCAATTTATGTGATTTTTTATACGTTTGTTATATTATCATGTATATGTATTTTGCAGGCGCAGTATCAGCAGACTGTGAGTCAGCGGCTGCCTACTCTGATTCACAGTAAACTCAAGAGGATTGACGAGCTTCATTCCTATAGGCTGCTGAAGGTGTTAGACCGGATGGTTCTGTTTCTGGTCTTGGAACCTATGCACATGCTTATTATGCATCAGAGCTTTGCATTTCACGCACGGTTCAGATGAATGTTGCGTCTGAGTCACATTTTAGTGACATGCAGGCCCAGATTCGGCAGCAGGTTCAGCAGCAGTTTGAGGAGCAGTTGCGGCATATGCAGTCGAAGATGGAACAACAACGTGAACGAATCCAGGCGTGGATGGATATGCATGGGTCGGTTGCGCCTTCATCGTCAGGAGCTAGACTGGCAGATGGAGCTAATGGTAGAGATGACCAGCTTATGAAGTTTTTTTTTAAAAAAAACTTATGTTATAAATTTCATCATTACATTTTCTTAGTATATATAAGTTTTTTTACGTTTTAAATTTACAATTAATTAAATTTTCTTAAGTCTCTTTATTATTTCTTATGAACTTTCTTTAATATTTTTTAAAATTAATTCTCTAATTATGGTTTCTTTAAAAATTATATATACTATAATTATATATATATGTATTTTATGAATCTGTCCATTTTGCGTCGAACTTCGATGTAATATTGCGCCGAACTTCTACGCAATATTACATCGAAGTTCGACGCTATGCTGCCCAAAAATATTCCGCAAAAACTTCCTTCCCTCCTCAATTTTCCCTCTTAAATTTTTACTTCTTCCCTCTAAAACTTACCTTATATATACTCATTCATATTTTCACTATCACAATCTTCACACATTCACAACTCTCTCATTTTTTCTTCTTCTTCTCTTATTTCTTTCAAAATTTATGACCATTCATTTATTTTATATTAATAACTAATTATTTTCATTTGTTTTTTTAGGTTTACCTTATTGTTTCATTCTTTTACTTGAGGTAAGTTCCTTCATATTCATGACTCTTTTATTGTTTCTCTTTCTTTTCTTCTCTTATTTTTAAGTTATGTTCATTTTTTTATATTATGTAACTAACTAATTTTCTTTTTTTTTTTGTATTTTTTGTAGGTTTTTCATGTTGTATTTCTTATTGTTTCGTTTATTTTCTTTTCTTATTTTTAAGTTATGTCGTATTACTTTCTTTGTAGGATTTTGTAATTTTCTTAATGTATAATCTTTTTAGTATTATTTTTTAAATTTTCTTTTATACTTTATTGTAATTTTGTTAATGTATCATTTATTATGTATAATTTATATATAATTTCTTCAATTTTTGAATATATAATTTCTTCATTTATATTATTAATACAATCATCTTTAATTGCATCATATTTTTATTTAATATAATGTGTCATTATACGTTTTTTAATGTTTTATAATGAAAAAAATATAAATATTTTTTTAATTAGGGTGTAATGTCAAAAGTCGACATTACATATAACATCGACTTTCGACGTAGATAAGTGCCTGCCAGAACTGAATATTTGTTTGCCAGAAGACTGTCGGCATTAATATGCGTTGTAACTCGAAGTTATGTGTAACGTCGAAGGTCGACGTTATGCTCCGGTAACCGGTCCGGTTAAGCGTTGCGTCGAAGGTTGACCAGCAAATATTACGTTGACATTCGACGTAATATTACGTTAAATGTCGACACAATATTATGTTGCGTCGACTTTTCACACATCGACCATGTTACATGGAAGTTTAACGTAAATTACGTCAAACTTTGATGCATATACTAAGCTGAAAAACCATTGCTTTCTTGTTGTAGAAGTATTCGTTTCATCCATGACCTTGGCTTCAGCTTCCTGATTTCTTCTAACTACCATTTTCGATAAGTAGTCCCATTGAGTGTGCCAAATTGTTTGCCTTTTTTTAAAAGGGTGACAAACGTCGTCCTTTCCTAACAACGAAAGCGTGAACGAAGTTAGAAAAATGAAACGCGAGCGTGCCAGGAATTTTTATGTTATTCCAAACAATAAAGTAAAAGAATTGAAATGCGCGAAATCTGAAGTGAATAGAACGATTGATAAAATGAGAAAATTAGGACGATCTCTTCCAAATGGTCCTTGACTCAATGGACGCAAAATCGTCAAATCGAAAATAAATAAATAACAAGAAAACTGAAAATAGTGGTAAAACGTAAGGAAAATACGAAAAATAAAGCTTGTCAAAGGCTAAAATAATATTGTAAAGTAAGGGTAAAGTAGCTATCTGATGATGCATGATTTATTTTAATAACAATAAAATCGAAATAAAACAGTAAAATACAAGAAAATATGTAAAAACAAAGGCTGTCAATGGAAAAAATAAGGGTTGTCAATGGCTTGAAAATAAGATAAAGCAAAAACAAGAAGTTGATGTCAGAGAAATGTTGGTTGTCATTTGCCGTTCTAATATCTTGAATTTATAGAGCTTCTGGCGAGAATTGTCTTCTTTTGGCAGCAAAATACTTTCCTTTGACAGAAAAAAACTTTGGGAGAAAATTATTTTCCTTTGATAGAAATCAAATATTCTCTTAATTGATTCTATTTTCTTTGCATAGCAAATCAAATATTTTCTAAATATTTTAATTATTTTCTTTCTTGTCGAATTGATTCCATGATATTTTCTGTCAACTTATTCGTAATTGGGCTTGTCCGGTTAATTCGGTTCGCATACCAGAATTATTTTTTGGTGTAAACAGGATCCAATGTAAGTAGTGACGTTATCCTTTATTAAATCGGGTGATGTTGGTGTATTTTTGTAAGCTTTTGTGTTTAGTTTGGTGGTGCGGAAAGAGATTTCATCTTTTGGTTGAAAGATCTTGGTGATTTAATAGTGTTGGTATGACCGTTGTCTTCAGATTTAAGATTATTTTTTCTCAACATACCATTCAGATTCAAAAAAAAAACATACTATTCGAGGTTAATTCTACTCCAATTTTTGTCTTGCTGTCGCTATTGAATTTTGTTAAGGTGGATTTCAACTGATTGTGTTTGCCTTCTGGCTCTTAACTGTGCCTTTCGCAGTTTTGAGACATGTTCTTAGGCATGTAAAAGAGCGAGCAGCTCAGTGCTCGATTCGGTAATAACTCGTTCGTGACCGGTTCGTTCGTAGATGAGTCAAGTTTTAAAAAAATTAGGCTCGTTCTATAAACAAGTCAAACTTAAACTATCAAAAGCTCAGTTCATCAAAGCTTGTGAACACGCTTATTTTACTGTTCATGAACATTCTCATGAACAAGCTCGTTTACGTGTTCATGAACAGACTCGTTTAAGTGTTCGCGAATATGCTTGTTAAAGTGTTCGTAAACAGACTTGTTTGGTCCATAATACATGTGTGACATAGTTAATATTTTATTTTATAGCTTATAGTCTTATAATACATAGTTTGTAAAACATTGGCTCAAATAATAAAATAGATACAAGTTATAATGCGTGTATAGTTAATAATTATCCTATAACTTATAGAGCTACAGTCGTATGCACATATAAGTCTATATAATATTTTGCGTGTTCTAAATTACTTTTAAATATTTCAAATAATAAAATAGATACATGTTGTAGTTAATGTATAGTTAATAATTTATGTTGAAATTTACACAGTTATAGTCTTAGACATTAGTCTACATAATATTTTGACTGTTCTAAATTATTTTAAAGTTTTTCAAATAATAATAGATGCATGTTGTATTTAATGTAGAGTTAATACTTTATCTTGTAATTTATATAGTTATTATAGTCTTATACATAGGTCTTGAATGTTCTAAATTATTCTTAAATCTTTTAAATAATGAAATAGATACATGTATTTAATATATAGTTAATAATTTATCTTTTTTTGTAACTTGTAGAAGAACAAATTTAACGTGTCTATGAATGTTATCTTATGATTTTGGTTGAACTACGTTCGAAATATTTTCTAAATAAATGTTAGTATTTTGGATGACTAAAATATTTTGATTTTGTTTGATTCAAGCTTATAAAATTTTATTTCTAAACATTTGTAATTTTTTATTAGATTAATGAATAAGCTTTAGTTGATAAAAGAGTTGTAGTTCATGATCATATTATGTTTGTGACAAGTTCGTTAAAACTCATAAACAATATCGCTTATAATCTTATAATAAACTTGTGAACATGCTCATTCAATAGACTCATTTAAAAGGCTCGTTTTAGACTCGTGGACATATCTGTTTAAAAAGATCATTTTAGACTAGATTTGTTTTAGGCTCGTGAAATTTTAATGAGTAGAGTTTGAACATTCTAAAACTCTATTCGGCTCGGCTCGATTACAGCCCTGCACAAAATATATGTTACCAATACCAACCAAAAATTTTCTTGTGTTTATGTCTTGAAAGATTTAGCATATTAGCAAACATGTTTCTTTAGAACAAAAGAGGTCATTCTAAGAAATCTATTATGTACAGAAATATATTATGAGAAATATTGTTATCTGGGCACAGAAGCCTCATACTAACTATTTTAAACAACTATTCTACTTTCCTTAATAATCAAACAATCATGGGTTCATGGTAATAGTAGTAGTAAGTTTTATGATATTTTGTAATTGATAGTTAATGTTTACTTGATAATTGATAGTTAATGGTTACTTGATAAACTTAAATAACTTAAATTAATATTCGTTCACTTTCAGCATAACAAATATTTAAAACACATCCCTTTTGGTTTTTATTGAAAAAAAAAACCATGTTCTTAATTTGCACCAATAAGCACATTTTCCAAAGGTTTATATGGGATGAAACAGAAGAGAAAACTAGAAATGGAAAATAGAAAAGAGAAAAGAGTTTTTTGAAGACAACCTAAATTGCAGCACAAAATCAAGTTTCAACAAGATCCAGTTTTCACATCTCCCATGGCTCTGTAAAAATGTTTTGCAAGAAACAAGCAACTTTTGTCCTAAAAGAAAAAAGTTGAATAAATTTTGTTAGGTACATACCTGGAAAAGCCCACCTTGAACAAGTGCAAAGAACAGTCCAGAAGTAACAGCATTTACCACAGGATTTGGACCACCCATACCACTCACCAAAGAAAACATGGCACCAGAGCCAAATGCTGCCGCCATGCTGCAATAAAGTTAATTTGCAACAATTGAGAGATGCACGCACAGAAAATTTTATTCAGAACTTTTTTACCATTAATAGAATAATTGTTGAGTAACGATCATTAACAGATAGCTCTAGATGCATATCAATTATCAGGAAGGACTAATTCATATCCAAATGAAGGAAAATAAACGGATAACGGTTAATCACTCCAATACATCAAATATATATTATTGTTCCTTTAACGAAGTCTATTGTTTATCTATTATTGAAGAAATAGATGTGAACTAGAGAGATGGTGCTTAACTACTTTCACTATTGATTTCTTTGAAACACTTGCTGAACTAGAGAAACGAAAAGGAAAGAAATTACAATTTTATTGGAGATAGAAGGAAAATTGAAATTCCCTGCCCTTGTTTGGTTGCTTCAATAGAATTATGCAGGGAACACAATTTCTCTCCAAAAAAAAGACAACATTGTCATAACACTCTCTCTTCCCTCTTGTCTTTCTGTTTTGGAAAAAGTTGTCATTTGATTTTGAAATCATTCCACATCCCCTCTCTATTTAATACAAAGAATTGATTTTTCTCCTTTTTAATCAATTCGTCTCTTTTACTCAATCATATTAAACAATAGAATGGAATAGAAAATTAGAAATCCAATTTTCTTTCTTTTCTATTCCTTCAGTACTCTCAAACCAAACAGAACTTAATAAACAAAAACAGAAACAAAATTTTCTCAGCTGAGTAAGTTTACATGACTTTATCTACCCATTAAAAACCACTGGAAAACAGAAAGACTTGAGACCAATGGCATAGATTGAAATAATATTACTGAAAAAAAAAATATAAACTTCAATATTGAACAATAGAGCAAACTAAAATTATTTCCAAGAATAAGTTAGACATCAAAGCCCCATAAGACAATGTAGCACACAGTGA
Organism: Breynia disticha f. nivosa; assembly: GCA_948193385.1. Taxonomy (NCBI): domain Eukaryota; kingdom Viridiplantae; phylum Streptophyta; class Magnoliopsida; order Malpighiales; family Phyllanthaceae; genus Breynia; species Breynia disticha. The sequence goes on along the minus strand of CANYCX011006871.1, from coordinate 11,022 downwards.
AGAAGAAAGCGGCAGTAGAGAAGAATAAGCAGAGGAAGAAACAAACTTTTATACAAGCCTCCTTTTCATTGTTTTCGGCTATTAAACATTCCACTCTTCTTCTGATTGTTATTTATGATCCTTGTATTACTGTACCTACATTTTGTTACTAATCAGATTTATAAATATATATAGAAATTGGTTCCTTTAACCAAGCTCATATATGCAAAACATTCTGTTCCCGACTCTTCCTACCTAAACATGTTAGCATTTATTTGATAAGAGCACTTTAGCTTATACAAGAAGAACAACAGTAAATATCAGACAGTTTCCACTTCCATGCTTCTGCTAAATTTGAACAGAAATTGCATAGTACAAGTTACAAAGTCATGGTGTACACATGTGTGGAGGAGAGATATAAAACAAAAAGAGCAAACTAATTCCAGAGCAACATAACTTTGTCAAGTAAGCAATAGAAGTTGATTTTGTAGTCAAAGAAACCTATGCACACAAATATATAAAGAATCGAATCCTCAAAGTAAAGAAATAGATTAGTAGGGGACAATGAAAGAAGAAAGAACCTTGATTGAACATCCTCTTTGCCTCTCAACCTCTTCATAACACAAGAAATACCAGCATTAACACCCGTCATCACTGCAAAGTTTCGCGCTTGTATCAAAGGACCCCCTGCCAAAGCCTACATTCACCAAAACAACAACTTTACTTTCATTTTCACAAAACAAAACCAAATAAGAAGGTAGGTACGTACCTGAGCTTGCTTGAGAGACGCCATAGCTTGTGGGTCCAAAGAGGCAGAAGGAGGAGGAGTAGGGAGGGAGGAAGAGACGTCTTTAGTGAGGGTGCTCATTATAGCACCGATGGCAGCACCCTGAGCACCACTTGTGGCGGTGACGACGGCGGCTTCCACAGGCAAAGATTGGTTGGAGAGCCAAGACTTGAAGGAATTCTCCAAATCCTTGAATTTGGATTGGAAAGCCTGGATTGGGTTAACCAACATTTCTTGTTTAGTAGTCATATTGAGTTGCGTTAGAGGGCGGCAATAGAGAAGAGATTAGAGTTGAGTTGGGGGTTTAGGGGAAGAAGTGAATATTTATGTGATGGGAAAAATGATAAGAGCAGCAGCCCTTTGTTTTGTTTCTTTTCTTTTTTCCCTTTCTTTTTTCACCTCTTTTAACTTTACGAGTTCCTTCAATTGAGGCACAAGTTCCGAATGATAAATCTAAATCTTTCGTTTTTTTCAGTAAAAGATAATTTTATTTTTATGTAATTTATGTATTTTTAATAAAATCATAAAAAAAACTTCAATGACTTTCCTTAAAAAAGAAACTCATAATAAAATTTTCCCTCTTTTACAAAAAAAAAGTTGACACTATGTCCTATCCTAATCCAACACTACACGAAATTTTACAAGCTTAGATAAACTGTAAATAACTTTAAATTGAAAACAAATCGATCAATTTATAACTGGTTAAAAATTTTATTAAATAGTTAAATTTGACACAACCCAAATAAAATGCTACCTATTAAAAATTTATTAATAATTTAATAATTCAAATATTTGAAATATTTTAACAAGTAAATTAGAAAATATACGACAAATATATAAATTTATTTAGAGCTAACATATAATTTTTAATTTTTATTCTTTAGTTTAATTCTATATCTTATAGTTATATTTATTCAAAATGAAAATAATAATGTTTACTCTTATGTGAACTGGAATAAAATGAAAAAAAAAAACCTTTTTTTATTGATATATACAAATGAAAGTTTAATTTCTAAAAAATTAAATTATGAAATTTTCTAAAATTTTAATCAAACTAAAAAGGTTCAATATGATAACCTGACCTTACTTAACATGAAATTATATGGGTTGAGTTTGGGTAAGGTTTAAATGGGTTGACCTGTTTATAATCCGTTAAAGTTTGACACGAATTGATGCAACACAAACCCAACCTATTAACTCTAATTGCAATCTACCCTCTATTATAAACCTTTCTATTTTTTCCAACTATATATTAATTATTTTAAGTAAAGTTGTTAATATTATATAATTTTAGAGTTCAACTCTTCTTTTACATGTTCATAGACATTACAAGAGAAATATACAACATGTGTTAAGAGGGCGTGTAATTTACATGAGTGTTCTAGCGAACCTACATGACACTTGTTTGGACTGTGTGAAATGACTGTGTAAGATTGAGCATGACTATGTGGGATCACATGACCCCGTGTAGTTTACAAATAATTTTCATATGACCTACTCGAATTTGTAGAAAACTTTGAAAATGAAAGCAATTGGTGGTGTTTGATGCACAACAAGGACCGTGATAATTTATTATACGACTATATTTGATCAGTTAAAATTGTATAAAACATAAAGTTGAAAGACTGGAAACTCATTTCTTCAAAGAAATATGAAAAGAAGTCAAGAGAAGGAGAGAGAGATGAGAGAAATGAGTGAGAAAGAGGTAAGGAAATAAAGAGAGAAGGAGAAAATACGATAGAAAAGGATAGAGGTAAAAAAGATTATTAAATTCTTAAATTTTACTCATAAATTCAAAGATTTTATAAATAATTAATAGTTAGGATTTGTCAGTAAATAAATGATAGATTGAATAAGAGAAAGAGCAGTATTTTTATTAGGATTTGTCAGTAAATAAATGATAGATTGAATAAGAGAAAGGGTAGTATTTTTATGTACAGAGAAGTAATTTAGAGTCGTATTCAGAATAACACTGAGTTACAGAATTATTGTTTATATATACAGGATGAATATTTAGACAACAATACCAGAATCGGGGTCCAAAAGAACTCCAGATATTACAACGAAATAGGTGAGTAATCCACACTCACTTTTATATATAGTTATATGTGTGATTACCTAAAGAAAAGATAATTAACGAATATGCATTGTTGATTGTCTGTGATTATATGGTCAGTATTGAAATATATGAATTGTTAGAATTACTAGTGTGAGACTGTTGAAGTAGCATGTAGGGGTTGCACCATTGTCACTTTGCTGATAATTGAAGTATTTTGTGTGATGAATGTTTATATGCATATGATATATTTGAAAATGGAAGATGCATATATGTTAATCACACGAAAAATAAATTAATTTGCACAGTAAATGTAAGCATACAATATATATGTTGAATTGTGTTAAATATAAAAGTAAAGAAATGATTATAATTAATCATACATAAAAGAACAAATGAATTACAAAATGAATAATATAAAAAAGAAGTATATGATCCTTCATAACTTCATTATACATATTTACATATGATTTAATAAATGATATGGATAATAATAGTGGAGACTGGAGATGTGTGGAAACATGAAATATAGATGACGGTTGGATATGTGTACAGGATAAATGAAATCTGTACAGAAAATATGTTGAGGATGATTGGATACATGTAGAAACAGATGGAATTTGAATGGAAAAAAATGTAGATGACGATTGTAAATATTTGTAGACGATGAATGGAAATAAATATAAATAAATATGAAAAGAATACAAATGAATGCAAATGGAAATGAATATGGGCATGAATGCAAATGTACAAATGTATACATGTATGTAAATGTACAAACATTTAGATGAACGCAAATGCATGAGCGTATATAAATTAAATGTGTATGTACAATATGTTATGAGTGAATGAAAAGGAAATGTAAATGAGAATAAAAATAAGTACTAAGAATCATATATATATATATATATATATATATATATATATATATATATATATTGAGTGCATACATCAAAGGTATAAGTTATATAATATTTCAAGTTCAAATAAATAAAGGTAATTATTGGAAATAGATATAGAACTAGTTAAATTAAATATATTGATTACTTGTTGATTTTACGACTCATAAAAAAATGTATTTTTGGTTTCAGGTATAAAGAAGATAGGTAGAAATAGCAGGTTGAACAACTGAGCTCTAGTTCTCCTCTCTCTTATACTAGATATTATATGCAGCATATGTATGTTTACAAAGGTTGACTCTGTTATAGAGTTTAGTGAATTTTGAATATGAGATTTCAATATATGATTTATGCAGTGCGAAAGTGTGATGATTAAAGGTTGCTAAATGGTTGATTATTCATAAGTATTTATATTACCTATTGAGGATTTGCATATTATGAAAGTTATACTAATTAGAATTGATTGAGTCCTCAACAGAGGCTATATTTCAAATTGTGTGATCATTCTACAATATATTTTTCATAATCAACCTATCCACGCGAGCCATGTAGATTAACATGGATAGTGTGTTACACGTACATTGGGGACATGCATAGCGAACACGAGAGTAGTGAGAGTTTAACACGGGGTTGCGTCCATGGGTCATGTTACACTAACACAGGTCATGTTACACTAACACAGATCATGTTTGAGGCCTTGTCGATAATTAAAAGATGTATAAATATTTAATTAGTAAAAAAAAGTAAATAAAATAATTGAATGAGAAAGTTTTTGAAACATATGTAATTATATTGTATTAAAATGCATGTAATTATATTGTATGTTAATATGATAGAAAAGATCAAAAGTTGTATGAATAGATTAATTATTTGTTAAAAAGGTAAATTAAGTTTAGGATGTTATAAAAAACTCTAGCCTAAAATGGCTATATCAAAATCCAATAAAAAGTAAAATAAAGATACATAAAGGAAGAGGGAAGAAGGAATCCTTAAGCTCTTCCAATGTTCTCTGCACAATGGTGGCCAACAGGACGATAGACTCTCCCTCCCAAATGACCTAACTTAGTCCCTTTTATATGCCCTAGATCATGCCCCATGAAGTTCTTAAATGTCCCTCCTTATACCACACAAACAAGGTGTGTTTTGGACCATTTATGGAGTGTCACGAATTGCATATTCAGCTCCCAATTCGTGATTTCCATGAGTCACATTCATGACTCATTCTCTACTTGATTTTTCCATCAAATAAAGGTGTTGTGTTTCCCATCTTTCAAGTCTCAAACCGTGACTCAAGCAAGTCACATTCGTGACTTCATTTCTGTCGAACATTTCCTCTTCAAGAAAGTGTCACGAATGCCCATGTTTGCTCCTTCAAATCGTGGCAAGAGTATGACACGAATGTGACTTTCTACCTTATTAGACTCCAAACAAGTGTCATCTTCACTCCAATTCATGGTCCTTGAGTGTCATGAACGTGACACTCAATTTGAACACATTTGCTTCAATTCTTAAGTGCCACGAATGCATTTTTAAGCTCCAATTCGTGATCCAAGTGAATCACGTTTGTGACTCACCATTTGGACTCATTTTTGTCCTCGAACTTGAATCACGAATGCATAATTTAAAGGTCCCCATTCGTGGCACTAAGTGTCACGAACATGATGTTTATTTAACATTCTCATCTTAAAACCCTATAATTAATAAAATAATTAATACATTCAAGAATGAATTAGATAAATAAATATTTTGATTAATGTTTGGATTAATATTAGAGAAATCAAAGAATATATGAGGTTAATTATGAGTTCTTATATAGTAGACAATAAATATATATATATATATATATATATATATATATATATATAAAAGGGAATTTTTGTAGAAAAATATGAAGTACAAGGGGTGGTAAACTATGCACAGTGAAATACACGTGGTAGCCACGACCACATGTAGTCTATTACAATTGGTGGCAATTAGACATGTGGTGGAGGTGCCACCTTGTACTTTTTGGTGACTACGTGTGGTATGTAAAATTTGGCAGAAATCTAGAAACTTAGGAAACTGAAGCATGAGAAGGATGAGTAAGACTTTAAAATTAGAACTGAAAGAGAATGAACATAGAAACAAAGGAGGAATAGAGAGAGATGGGAGAACAAAGAGTGAGAGAGATGAGAGGTTTAGGGTTAAGGGGAGAGAAAAATAAATAGAGGAATCAGATATGGATCATTGAAACATGATATAAACGAGCACAGAAGAATAGAGGTAAGACTAGTTATTAAATGCTTAAGTTTGATTCGTAAATATTGGAGTTTTTATAGAGAACTGATAAATAGGATTATTGATTATATTTATAGGACGATTAATTCTGATAACAGTACCAGGATCGGAGTCTAGAGGAGCTCTGAATGTAACGCCCCAAAAATATTACAAAAAATCAGCGGAAAAATGTCAGGAAATTGGCCAGAAACGGCTCAGGGAACGGCCATGGAAACCTTTCCCATGGCCATTCTACACCCATTTGACAACACAAAAATTTGTGCTGATTTAAAACAAGAACGACCACTGAAACGGTTGGAGGCCGTTCCAGAGGCTATTCTGAACATCGGAAGGCTGAGATAAAACATGCGTTTTCATTAAAAAGAGAGAGAAAACATTAAATACGAACCCTAAAGCAACTCAGTCGGTTTCCACTCAACCCAAACCCTTCCAAACACATTTCTAACCTTGTGGAAGCTAAAATCTTGCCTCCCACACTTAAGGATTCATAGATTTAACCAAGAAACGTGACCTAGACGAACTCGAGCATTTACGTATGGGTTTCAGCAAGGTAAGTTCTAATTATGTCAGATTTTACTCAATATAGAGTTTTCTGTGGGTTTTGTGGGGTTTTGTATGTTAATCAGAATAGTACGCGTGTTTGGCTCACATTGTAAGAATGGTGGGAGTTTTGTGATTATAGGGTTTGAGTAGGTCGGGAATTCTTGAGAATTCTGAATTAAAACATAGAATTGAGTTTGAAAAAGTGTGTAATAAACAAAATGTGACTTGTTTTTGTGCAGGAGGTAGTGCTCAGAACTCAGGGCGAGGTTGAATCGAGAACCGATTACGCGAATTATGAGGTAAGTGTACTTTGACACTTGCTTGGGAGGTTTTGCCTCCATATGGTTGTTTGTATGTTGAATAAATGTTTCTAAATGTGTTGGTTGAATGATTGGTAAGTGGATTTCGACCATATGTTATGGAATGGAATGAATTGGTGATTATAGTAAGTAGCAAAGGTTAAAATGTGTATGTATGAATGTGTGATTTAGGTCGATGTAGATCATCGATAAGGTAAGTATGGCATGTGGGATTTGGATGTGTTAAAAAATGTGCTTTGTGTTATATGACCTTTAATTGTAAGAGTGGAATTGTGATAGTTCGTTTATGATGTGATATAGTACGGTTGTTATTGAATTTGGATTTAAATAATGGTGTGAGTTATAATGCCATGAAAAAATGACTTGCTAATGTTGTGAGTGAGAGGAACCTTGAAAATGTATGATTGAGAATAATGCTTAGTGCCATGTATATGATTATGTGATTGTGTTAAGATTTACCATATGTGCGACATGTCGAGTGCAAGCCGAGAATTTATTCTTTGAGATTGTGTTAATGAAAAATGAAAATGCTTGCATTCATTCATATATGTCATGTGGAAATTTCATGCGCATCGTTGTATGTTTATAATTGTGGGGATTAGCCAAATCGAGCGAAAGCTCTGTCTTTATGTGGGGATTAGCCAAATCGAGCGAAAGCTCCAATTTATTTGGGATTAGCCAAATGAGCAAAAGCTCTATCTTTATGTAGGGATTAGCCAATATATGAGAGTGGACTCTCTCACTCGAGCATGAAAGACCTCAGAGCATACATTTGAGTGAATTGCATTAGCATTCCATGGTACCAAAATTTTGCATTGAATTATGGATTTGGTTTGGATGTGAAGTTGAAATGAATGTGTGATTTTAGGTGTTTATGTTAAGGCTATCCAAAGTGGTGAATTATGTGTGAATGTGAGTAGAGATTGTGAATATCGCTTGGAATTGTGATTATGGATGTTGGATGAACATTTGAAATGTATATGGATGTGGAATTGGTTGAGTTATGGAAGTCATTGGTAAGATGTGGATTATTGAAACTTATGATTAAAAATGATTGTGCTTAACGTTCAATGTATGCTTATGTTGATATGGAGTTGAGTGCAAAAAGTTAAATAAATTAAAGTGGAAAAATGGCATGCTTAAGGCTGTGATAATGTGTGTTTTGGTTTGGAAAATGTTGTTCAAAATGTATGAATTAAATTTTATAAAATACTAAGTGTTGAGCTGCTGTTTGTATGAACCCAACAAGTCAGAACGGGCTGGGGAACAACCATGAAACTGTTTCCCCTAGTCGTTCCCAAGGAAGAGTGGAACTAATGAGGTAGAATGGACAGGAGAACGGCCACAACAGGTCGTTTCCATGGCCGTTTCCCTTGTTCTGGCAGCCTAAAAATTCGTAATAATTATGGAAGTTTGTGAGGAAAAATGTGTATAACGTGAAACCTAATACATATATGAAGTACGCTAATGTCCTAAGATGATTTCCTTAGCGAATAAAACATTTAAAAGATTGTGTTAGACTTGGAAATGGTGAGCCATTAGGGAGCTAGGCGGGAATGCGGCTTTGTGTTTCATAAACACACCCGTATTGGCCGAAGGTTCCCCTGCGCATCAGCTTAGCTATAATAGGGATTCACTTATGAGTATTTTATATGGTCACCTTTGTTTTGTTGTTGAATGTGTGCAGAGCGGAAGTATGGTACTCCGGACTTACATTTTAGGTGGGCTCAGGTGGTGATACATGACTACATAGGTTATATCCTAGCTCGTATTTTGAGGGTTCTATTTTTATACCCACTTTTGTACATCTATACACATAGTAGTATAGATGGTTGATTTCCATGCATTGTTTTAAACCATAGCGACAGCTTCTGCATATGACGATGTTTTGTATAAACTTTATTACTAGCCGAGGTTTAAAATGGAATGCATGTTTTCTCTTGATTTTATTTTGTGTGATCGAATCCACTATTTTATAAAAAAAAGGTTACCAAAAATTGAGATTTAATCAAAAAATAATTTTCCGAATTTGAGTGCCACACATTGTGGTTAATGAAATGGTATATGTGAAAATGAATGCTATGTGTTAATTAAACGATTGTTTTAGTATGGCTTCTAACGAATGATGAATATGTGCATATGGTTGTTATATTCTTTGATGAACATATGCGTATGAATGTAATGCGAGTTGTGGGTTGTACGAATGGCATGTAATGAAATAACGTGGCTTGGATTGTTTTATGTTAATTTTAGGGTTCCGTACCTTGAAAGATGAAACCTATTGATTCAAAATGAAGTCTACAAGTAACTATCGTATAGAAACAAGTCTATATAACCTTCAATCAATCATGATCGTGTCACCAAGAGACTATAGTTACAACACACTCCTCTATGTTCACACACGTGCAACTAATCTTGATCGAAAAGGTTGAGTGCTAGCTCCTTCCTTGAGTATTTGGCTATGTCTTTGTGTAAACAAGAACCAAGATATTTTCTTGGCTTCTTGGGTAACAATAGGATAACACAATTGAGTGAAAAAAGTCAAGTGATTCTTATGTACATATACAACCTACAACTAAAAATAATGATGAGAGAGAAAAAACCTAATCCTTATCCTACTTAATCTCCTCTTAGCCAGTTGTCCTAATTAGATTAAGACTCAAACTTTCCAAACTAATTATAATCGTCTTAGAAATGTGGTAGATAAGTAGGTTTATGTCTATTATATTAATCCACTTTTAGGAGATAATAATGCTATTAAAAAGTGATTAACTGTAATGCCCCAGAAATTTGTCCATTTTAAATTGGAATAATGATTATGAAAAGTGGAGGTTAATTCATGTTAATTGATGTTAGAAATGTTTAATTAAGTTGGAATGATGTTTCAAATAAGTTGCAAGTATGTTTGTATAGAGATTTGCATGTCTGGGATCGAAAGAGGTTAGAAAATGCTAAGTACAATAGTCTGCATGCAAATAACGTACGTTATTTTACACTTAACAGACATTATTCCATCTAATTTTCCCAGAACCTGCATTTTACTAACATACGTTAATTTGAACAGTAAACATACATTAACGAGAGTTAGGACTGTCATTAAAAGGCCGAGAACACATAACTGGGGCAAAATACCCCCACACTCTTCAAACTCTCTCTTAACTTCCTAAACACATTCCTAAGCCTTCCTAAACATTAAACCTACCAGTTAATCCGTTGATTTCAACGGATTAATAACAAATCCGCCTCTCTCTCAATAGAATCTTCCACATTAGAGTTTTGGAGGAAAGATAAGGTAAGGTAATTCTTTGTCCTAAGCTAAAATTTGAGTAAAAACATGTGCATTTTTTATTGGGTTTTTATTGTAGTTTATGATTCCATAAACCTTTAACCTAAAAACATAAGATTTGGTGAGATTTAAGAGATTAGGTTTTTGTGGAAAATTTGGGTTTTTGAGGAAAATCAGTAGGGTTTGTGGAGATTAGGTACATTGTATGTGAAATGATGTAAAACGCAATTCAATGTGTGTATGTATCGATATTTAGAACCCGAATCGGGGATCGGGTGACTAATCGGTCCGTGGAGCGCGAGGTAAGTGTATTTTAACGCTTACTATAATGAGTTTTGCCTATGTATACTTTGATTTATGTGAGGTCAAAGGAACTTATATGAGTTTGTGTTTTGTTTATGTGTTGGAGGAAATTGGTGATGGTAAGTGTATTTGGCACTTACTTTAGTGTGCTTGTTATGAATGGTTGATTATATATGTGTTGCTTGTTTTATGAACGATGGATTATATATGTTGCGTGGTTGTTTATGAGTTTGGCTATATGCCTTTGAGAAATGATAAGTGAGTAATGTATGTTTGATTTTAATGCGGTGATGAGTTGGATAGGGACTGTAATCTTGTGTTAACATGTGCTTGTAAAATGGTATAGGTTAATGTAATGGATGGCTTGCTTATTTGTGAGATGTCCTAGATGATGGATTGTACGAGGAAATGGCACTTGTGGATATATGCCCTTGTATGAGAATGTTATGTGATCATAAGTTTGAAGCTTATGACGAATTGTTTTGGTATGTGGAATTATAAATTTGAGAATTATGTTATGAATCATGTTATGTTTTCATATGCACTTTGTGAATATTCCTCTATGATTGTGA
>CANYCX011006639.1:0-11056 GCA_948193385.1 Breynia disticha f. nivosa | reverse complement strand
TTTGTTTTTGTGAAACACTATAAAATTTACAGAAAAGTAAATATATTATGCAATATTTTAGAATTTGTGACTTTTTTTTTGTTATATAATTTGTACTTTATATTTGAATATTGTCGGATCATTATTATGTTTTAAATTTTTTTGAAAGCTCGGTGCCCCCTCCGTAAAATTTTTCTGGATTTGTCCGTGAGTGGTAGAAAATCAAAACTAATTGTTCATATTTGGAAAATACTTCTTTATATTTTGTAACATTTATAGTTTTGTTTGTTAAAGTTCATGAGCCTGTGCAAAAAGTAATTGTTATAAGGGATAATTATTCTATATACTACTTTTCACTTTAATATTGTATAAATTATGTTTTGTTTACATTTTAAGTTTTGTTTTTGTTGTTTTGAACTTTTGTTTTTCATATTTATTGTGAATAAACTATTTAACTACTTTTAAAATACTTTTATAATCTTTTCACCTTTCAACTAAAGTAGTTTTTACCTTGTTATTTTGTAGGAATTAAAGTACAAAATGCAAAATAAAAGTTGTTTGTGTAATTTTTTTTATTTTTCTATAAAAAGTACAATAAAAAAGTTAAAGTATGTATATATGTAATTTGCCCTTATTATAACGGAAAATTATAGGAATGTCACTTTTGACATTCTTATAAAAAAAATGCCTATGTATGTTGTCATATTTGTAAGAATGTTAGAATCTCAATACACAATTATGAAAATGTCTGATTTTGAATTCACAATCACAAGAATAAAATTTAGCTGATTTGAAACAATTCATATATGTAACAACTATTTAATTTTTAAAAACTGTCATATCTAATCCTAAAATTAAGGTAATGTTGTTCTCATATGTTCATTGCTTAAAAAATTCAAAAATTTTAACAACTCATTACAAAAATATAAACATTGCAGAAATCAACAGAAATACAACGTTTTGACACAGGTAAAAGTCTTTTGTCACGAAGAACAAAGTTCATTTTTTTCAATAAAAGTACATGTAAATTTAAACAGTAAGGGGAAGGAAATATATATATGTTCATAAATGTTTATTTTTGTTGTTTTATGTTATTTTTTAAAATTATTTTCATATGATGAAAACATGGAGCATTCATGTCTACATTCTCAGCAGTAATTAAACAAAAATCAACAAAAAAGAATAAACAAACTCTTATATACCAGAAACAATCCTCAAAACAAAAAATTAACTTAAAATATCAACAATGTTATTAAACGAACAACAAAAATGAACAATGAAAAATTGATATTCATACATCATTAATGTTAATAAATACAAATAAAAAAAGAACAGATTTTGTTTGGATGAGCGAGAAAGAAAGTTATATCGGTGTTTAAGATATTTTCTTAAAAAAGGAAATCTATCATTAAAATCCGTCAAATCAAAATTTAAAAAAGACAAGTTTTTTAATGCATGATAGTTGAAAACAGTTTTGCCTCTTTTATAAAAAGAATAGTAATTTATAGTGTTCAATATTGTTCATATATGTTCATAATTAATTATTATATCTAACTGCTAAAAAATGGGATATACAGTTAAGTAGGAAATTAATCGGTTGCTAAAAATTAGGAGATTCAAACGGCACAATCTATAAAAAACATATATGTCAATAATGTTCATTATTGTTTATTTTTATTTATATATGGAGATTAACATTTGTACAATTAAAAACTGAAAATCGGGCATTTTCACAATTAAAAAACTAAAAATCAACAATAATAAAAATGAACAAAGATAGATACACATTTTCGCAATTAAAATCTCGTAGCTATACGAAATGCATAATTATGTGTTGCTATAGGGTTTACACACTGCAATCATTTTGAGTAGAGATCACGTGGCTTTTTGGTGCGGTTTTAAATGTCAAACAACATAGTCAAATTCATACCATAAACGCCCTAAACAGTCCATTAAACTACAAAATCACATCTTTTACAATAGTTTAGCTTAGTCTGTTGTTGGGTGAATAGTGCCACTTTATAACTTTTTCAAGAAAAGAGAATAACTTATAATTCGAATTGGTAGATCGTAAACATATATATTGATTTTTCTCTATCAAATATAATTATTCATATCATAAATATTATAAAAATTGAATTTACATCATTCCCACCGAATTGTATCATAAATTGTTCGCACCAAATAACAACTTCAATTTCATTTTATGTCATGGTCTCCTCCAACAAATTTATTGCTGACAAGATTAAGTTCCACACCTTTGCAGTGATTTTGAAACTAAGGTTTCGACCATTTTCAATTGTTCTCTCTTCGTAATATTTGATGATTAAAATGAAAAATGCTTGTCTTATTCCAATCCAGATATGGACATATCATTACTTCCAAATTCTTGGCTGCAAACATAATGCTTCATCATAAACAAAAACTCAACAAAAGCAACACACCTCCATATTCACTATCAAAGTGCAATTATTTCATCTTTTCATTCAGTTATTCATTGTCAATGGCGGTATGTTTAATCACTTCATCAACTAACGAACAGCATTTTCTGCTCACAATGTCCAAAATAGCAAACCAAAGCATTAAAAACAACAACGATCACCAAATCAAACTCCCAGGAGCTCAGCAAATCCTCTGCACCAAGAGCCCACAAGTCAATTTTATGCATTATTGCAGAACAACGCGGAAATGCAAACAAATACCGGATAATATAAAAAATCGGTGACAGCACCTACGGCATTAGCGCCATCCATGTTAACAATGAAACATATACCCCAAAATCAATTGTATAAACTTTTGTTATGTATGTTCACACACAAGTCAACTAATGGGTTGTTTAATGTAACAACGTCGCACAATTGTGAGTTACAAAAGTAACTATAGGGAGATGAACTGGTTCCAAATAATGGATTCAAGTGCATCGTCTATTAAAAACAACAGAAAATTGATATGGATGATGTTCTTTGGTTCTCATATTCCACCTTCAAAATTCTGTCACATGGAAAGAAAAGGAACAGGTACAAAAATGAACAGTTGAGTTAGTCTATACTAGTATAAAATAGCAGAAAACTCGTTAATGTCAATTTCAGCCAATCTCTACGTCAAACAATCCAACGCAAAAAACCCTTAACTTTAAAACAATTGCTGCCCAAACCTTTATGCCCCATTGGGTACATACAAGACGCTGACAAATATGGGAAAACTCAACAATTTTTCTCATGTAACTTGTCATGCGCATTGCTGCTAGAGAGGGAAGCTAAGAAGGCATAGAATAACAACTCAAAGTCACCCAAAATTCAACAAATATCAAATAAAAACAGCAGCTAAATGCTATATGCCTCTGTCAAAACCTACGGAAACCAAAGTCGTCATGCTATTGCAACCATAAGTTTTTCTTGGTGACACTGCCACCACAACTACATCATAGTTCTGTAACTTTTGAAGGATTGGAAAAAATATAAAACGCATGACCCACATGATGCTCGATGTTGAATCAAAGGAAGATACAGAAGAACTCCATCATAATGCTATGACAGTTCTGATTACACTAATTCCTATTTTCTAACAAGCATCAGCCTTCAGTCCTAAAAGAAATTGTGGTATTATGTCCTAACCACTAACCTGAATTAGTGATCCTCTAAAAAGGATTAAGTGGCTCCAAGACACTAAGTGCAAAGAATCACCTGACTACATATTAATATATTATTAATAACTTAAAAAAAGAGCAAGAGCAGAAACACATTTATAAGAAACATTTAAATTAAAGGAGAAAGCCATGATTTTGAATAACATGCAATGCAAAATCTAACATTTTGGATGCATTCAAAGGAAAAGAGAGGCACTCAGCAAGTGGCAGAGACAAGAAAGAAAAGAAGAAAAGCGGCAATGGAACTTTATCAAAAGAAAACTTAAGGCACGCACATGAGTGAGCACAACTGCCCCTGCAGCATTGAGGCGCATCATACGAACGCTGGTAAGCCTCACGCCCCAAACACATTTGACAACAATGCTCGCAACAATTTCTCATCAATCTTAAGTTTATCCACAATGTTCATACATTCTAAACATTTTGGTAATAAAATTACGCAAAACCTGTAGTAAATTCTA
Organism: Breynia disticha f. nivosa; assembly: GCA_948193385.1. Classification (NCBI taxonomy): domain Eukaryota; kingdom Viridiplantae; phylum Streptophyta; class Magnoliopsida; order Malpighiales; family Phyllanthaceae; genus Breynia; species Breynia disticha. The sequence goes on along the minus strand of CANYCX011006639.1, from coordinate 6,970 downwards.
ATTACAATAATACAATAGCTTAATATTGCTTCAGAGAATTGAACGAAGAAGAACCAAGGGCTTTGGCAAGCCATAACATATTGCGATATTATGTATAATAAATTTCCCTAAGATACCTCTCATAATTTTTCACTAAGCAAACATAATCAGATATCTCAGAACCAACAAAAAAGCTCCTCTTTCCAAAGAAGCCCCAATTAACGAACAAAATAACACAAAATTAGTAGATTGAAAAAAGCAATACACGCATCAATTAAAACCCAAAAAAAGGAGAAGATGTGGAAAGTGAAATACCATGGGGTGAAAGGAATCAGTGGCCACCTCCATGCAGGGCAGCATGCTCCTTGTGAGCAAGATGACGGCGCTCCTCAGGAAGAGCAACTAGGTACGAGAATAACATCCCACCGAAGCATACATGGTAAAGTGGTTCAATTGAACTTGTCTGAATATACTTTGCGTGATAATTGTCCAAACCTTTCTCAATCGCCTTCTTCATGTACCCCAATGATAGCATTGGCTTAATGTGGCTTGGGACTTCGCTCAATTTCAAACCTTTCAATTCGTTCCACAATTTTCGACTCGCCATTTTTGCAGCTTCTCAACCCTACCCTCCTTTTCTGATAGATCTGATTTCGATGACTTTGGCTTTTAGGGCAATCAGGGTTAAATAGGTATAATAATATATATCAGTACTCAACTTTTGTAATGTTTTCAATTTGGTCACTCATCTTCAATTCTATTTACTTTTTCGTCACTCTTGTCTCGTTATTTTTTAGTTAAACAACTAAAATTAGCCACAGATTCATTGCTTCAACAATGAACTCAACAATCTACAAACCTCCCTCACCACTGCCAACACCAACACACCCTTCTTCTCAATTCCCACTAATCACCAACTGCAAATCCCTCAACCACATCAAGCAAATACATGCCCACTTCATCAAAACTGGCCTTATCTATGACCCTCTTGCCGCCGCCGAAATTCTCAAATTCCTCTCCCTGTCTTCCTACAAAAATCTCAATTATGCTCGAAAATTCTTTACTTACATGACACAACCAAATTGCTTCTCATGGAACACTATTATTAGAGCTTTTACTGAAACTAACGATAATGATTCTAAATTTGTTGACCCTTTTGAGAGTTTATTGTTATTCTGTGAAATGTCTAGTGTTGGTAATGTCATGCCAAATGAGTTTACTTTCCCTTCTGTGTTAAAGGCTTGTGCTTTATTAGGTAGAATTGAAGAGGGAAAACAGGTTCACGGGTTTGTTGTGAAATTAGGATTGGATAGTGATGAATTCATTGCTAGTAATCTTCTTAGAATGTATGTTATGTGTGGGGTTATGAGCGACGCTCATGTTTTCTTTGATAAGTATGTTAATGAATATAGCAATGACTGGAAATTGGTAAGTGATAAGAGGAGGCAAGAGGGTATTGCTGTTTTGTGGAATGTGATGGTCGATGGATATGTAAGAATTGGAGATATAGTGGCTTCGAGGAAGTTGTTTGATAAAATGCCTAAAAGAACCATTGTTTCGTGGAACACCATGATTTCAGGATACGCACAAAATGGCTATTTCAAGGAGGCAATAGAGATGTTCCGCGATATGCAGTTGGGTTACGCGTGTCCGAATTATGTGACTTTGGTGAGCATTCTTCCTGCGATTTCGCAGCTTGGAGCGCTGGAGTTAGGTAAGTGGGTGCATTTGTATGCTGAGAAGAATGAAATAGAGATTGATGATGTGTTTGGTTCTGCTTTGATTGACATGTATTCCAAGTGTGGAAGTGTTGAAAAGGCTGTTCAGGTATTTGAGAAGATACATAATAAAATGAATCCTGTTACTTGGAACGCCATAATTAGCGGGCTTGCTATGCACGGTCGAGCAAAGGATGCCATCAGTTATTTTTGGAAGATGCTACAAGTTGATGTAATACCGAACGATAGTGCTTATATTGGTATCCTTAGTGCCTGCAGCCATGTCGGCTTGGTTGAAGAGGGTCGAGCATTCTTCGATCACATGGTCAATGTTATAGGTTTAGAACCTAAAATAGAACATTATGGATGCATGGTTGATCTATTAGGCCGCGCTGGGTTATTAGAAGAGGCAGAGCAAGTTATTCTAAACATGCCTATTAAGCCAGACGATGTGATATGGAAAGCCTTGCTTGGTGCCTGCAAGGTGCACGGAAATGTCGTGATTGGTGAACGTGTAGCGAAAATTTTAATGGACTTGTATCCGAGTGACAGTGGATCGTATGTAGCTCTGTCCAACATGTATGCCTCCTTGGGGAACTGGGAAGAAGTTGCAGAAGTGAGGCTGAAAATGAAGGAAATGGACATAAGAAAAGATCCTGGATGCAGTTGGATTGAGCTCGACGGAGTAATCCATGAATTTCTTGTGGAGGACGATTCACACCCAAGAGCAGTCGACATTCATTCCATGTTGGAGGAAATGGCTAATCGATTGAAATCTGCAGGCTACAGACCAAACACCACACAAGTACTCCTCAACATGGAAGAAGAAGAAAAAGAAACTCGGTTGCAGTATCACAGCGAAAAGATTGCAGTTGCGTTCGGGTTAATAAGCACAACGCCTCGAACACCTCTGCGGATTGTGAAGAACCTGAGGGTTTGTGAAGACTGCCACTCATCAATAAAACTGATATCAAAGATATATAATCGTCAGATCGTTGTCAGGGATCGAAAACGCTTCCACCATTTCGAGAATGGATCATGTTCTTGTGGGGATTATTGGTGAATTGGTGAGTCTGTAGGACAAACATATTGATCTTGCAAAAGTAAAACAAGGGATGTTGATATATTTACGAAATTCGCTGAAAAATATATTCAAGTTCATTCAATGTACAATTCACTACAGATTGAACTATTTGAAACTACAAAATAACATTTCAAAGATTGGTTATTTGATGATTCAAGGAGTAGAGTCCTGCCTGAGCAACCAAAATTAGAAGTGTAAAACAATAGCTTAGAAGTCATATCCTTCCAGCGTCTGATCTGCTATGTGATTGAAAAAAAATGGAGAATCAAAATTGCAGAGAATGAAGTGTACCAGAATCTATTTCCATCGCAAGGATTGCCTGATTCCAGTATAGATTAGACCAAGTGACCTCCCAATCAAAGTAACTAGAAAGAATGAGATGGCATTGCTCACTTTCTCAATTAAAGCTCTAATCAATGGCATGGAAATGTCGGATAACTCGAGGTATAAGCTGAAGTAGTATCTCCTGTAACAAAAGTTCATAGATTTACAAGGCATGGTCTCAAATAGGATTGAAATATTCGGCACATGATGGCAGCTGAAAATGATCTCAACTTGGTAAGGAAGAAAGACATTTCATTTACACTAATAAATTAATGGAGGCAATTGTAAATACATACCATCCAGTCAAAGCTCTCAACTCCTTGGTTCGTTTTACAGGCATAGAAAACTCACTTATAACAGCATAACATAATGGAGGTTGAACTGCCATGGGTTTTCTAAGAGTAAGCTTCTTCCACCAACCACGAATTTCAGTTTGATTCTGGCTTGTTTGCTCAATGACTTTCAACTGAAGAGTGCGCAAGTCGAACCGATCTTCATACATTGACACAATTGCCTCAAGATTTTGATACAACCATTGATTCAAAGCCACCTGTCAACCACTGAGAAGCATTAATCCTCATGTCCTAAAACATAATATATTGAAGAAAACAGGCAGAAACACCTTTCCTTCAAAAATTATAAACCTAAAATGCAACACCATCTAAAATGTTTCATATTGTTCTTCGTAGAATATCACCAATGAAGCATCACCAGGTACACATATTTTAATTACTATTCTGAACTCCACTGCATAATAACACTTAAAAAAAATCTTTTACTCTAGCTAGAATAAACATCTACATCATCAGTTTACTTAACAATATCTATTTGTCAACCCAATAAGATTAACTTTGGACTAAGGAAATGAGAAAGAAAGAAAAGCAAAATTATGTTTGTACAAACATATTCCCTGCAACATAGCAACTTAAGAACTGAACTCCTCCTAAGTCCTAATAACATAGTAGATCCAAAATTGAATGGAAACTGAAATGAACACAACAAATCAAATCAATAACAAATTCACAATTTATCTAGTCATGCCAACATAGTTGAACGACTTTTAGGGGTGTATAGATATCGCTGTGCAATTGCATGCACATAAGCATGTTGAAGCATCAGAACAAATTATAGCCTATAAACTTTCAGAAAATAATTTTATACCTCATTCCGTAATCTTTGAAGTGCTCGGGTTGACAAATCACACATAGTCATACCCAGTTTGTTCATTTCATTTGACAAATCACCATCAACAGAAATAAGCTCCAAATAAGCGCAAGCAACACCATCTGCTAACGTTATCACCAAATCTTCTAGTATGGAATCCCCGTGAAGTAAAAACAAGCTATCGTCATAACAACTGTTTTTCCTGATAAACCACAATCTCAGCACAATAAATATCCATCACAGGAGGGAAGAAGGTGGTACATCACAAACTTTATTGATCAACCCTCACATATGGCAGAGGAAAACAGTGATTAAATCCATGGAAAAAAAAAAGAAACAAAGAGCAACAAACAAACAAGCAAACACAGCTGAAAAAAACTGAACCTAAAAGTCTTGCCACAGTAAGCAGGATAATTATAACCATAACAGCTTAGTTCAATAGTATGGGAAAGTACATCATGGGAAACCATTTGATATGGTCTGGGAGATCTTACAAGCAGATGGTACCAACATGAGGTGTTAAGGGTGATTACGGATTTGAATTTGATTAACCAGATATTCTTCATATGGGACCATCAATAAAGTCAATATTCTATGAGATCCTTTCAGAACCAGTTGTGGGCATCCAGATTAAGTACTCTTTTGAATGTTTGATAAACACAATGACTCTCCAGAAAGAACATTGACACAATTGCTTACTAATGCATCCATTTTGCAATATCAAGTAACAAAAACAAGATAATCATTACCGGATTTTACCTGAGAGAACTAAATTTCAGAAAGTATAACAATTCCGCATAGAGTTCTTCCTTGCCTGACTTTTTTAGATTCAGCAAAACACTGTCATCTTCTTTCAACTTCTCAACCATTGAAGAAATGAGTCCCTGAAAAGAAAAAACCACTCTGTCAAGGCAACATAGGTATGGTAGATATATATATGGTGACAAATAATAGTATTCAGTTTACCTCATCCCACTTTCTGTTTTCAAGACGAAATTCCTCTTTCAGCCAACTCATGCATACAGGATAACACGATCTTTGGATAATTTCCGTACATGCTTTTGACCATTTGTCAATGTTACCAGTTTCAAAATCACCTAAAACATCATTAACCTACATGTGAAAATCATGAAGCCCTTAATAAGCAATATAAAGGAACTTGTACAGGAGATAAAAAGAAGGATCTCTTTTATTTTTCATGGGAACACATTTCTGCTCCTGCACAGATAATATCTGTTTCCAATGTTTTAAAACAACTATTTTAGCATAGGACCATCTCATTGAGCGAAATTTGACCATCTCATTGAGCGAAATTTGAGATACTCATTTTGAAAAATATAACATTCAATTGTTGACAGGAAAGTTAGGTTTAACCATAAAATGTTCAATGTCAAATTCAATACATGTTTAATAATCTGCATAGACAGTGCTCCTAGCTAGCCATTAAATCCACAAAGTCAGTTTTACACTCAACATGAGAAAAGAAATGTTGCACAACTATGGCACTGATTGACAATATTTTATGATACTAGCAGAAATGAACGAAATTTACACATGTTCCCAATGAAGCTTCCTAAGATCTGGAGAACAACAAAGGCCAATGAAGATTAAAAGAAAAGACTGTGATATTGCCAATGGAGCTCAACACGAATTATCAATATGAGGAGAAAAGGTATTGAAATTAACAGAAAACCAAGTGCCATCTTTCCAGGATCTTCCAAAGTATACAGATGATATAATAACAGTAAAATAGTTTCAGCGCATACCTCTTCATTGAGTCGCTGAAAAGATATCCAAAGCAATCTTAACTTTGGACCATCAGGTACGGCAGACAGACTCAGTGGTTGCTTCATATGCCATTCGCCAAATTCAAGAACTTCCTTTCTCAAGTTGCTCCTCTGTTCTACAGCATCTAGCATATCTAAAATCTTATTCTTTACCGCATCCCAAGCATACCCTAAATTGGTACTATCATCGTTCTTCCTAGCACTACAACGCACAAAAATGTCTTATCAAACGCACACTCAAACAAGCACATTGCATTTATTAAGAATACATCAGGCATTATTGGATCAATACATATATAAAGCACATTGCACCACAATGCAAAAAGATTTATTAACAAAGAAATTACGTCACACGTGTGCTTGAACAAGCACATCACATTCAAGAAGCAAATGAAACATCTCGATAAATCTTTTGCTTGCTCTTACCTACCAGACGATGATCCTAAGCTGTCGCAAACCACATTGTCCCGGCTCAGAATTTTCGAAGCCAAATTGTTCTTTGGGACAGGAACAACTCCAGCCATATAAGTGAGACATACACTGGCCATAAGAAGCAATTGATTGCTACCAGAAATCCAATCAGACAAAATTGCTCTATCTGGGTCCACCAAAGACGCCGCCACAAAGCTACTACCTTTCCAATTTGAAACTTTCTCGCTATAACTCCTCCAACTTCTCACCTTTTTAAGTTTACAGCATCCATCCGAATACCTACTGTAACTACAATCATTAAATAATCAACATTACATTAAATTAAAACAAAATCAAAAGGATTGAACGGGAAAAAATGTACCTATGCTGTGAATTTAAGAAATGCGAAGTTTGCGGTTTGATGTAGGCAGTCCACGTAAAGGGGGAAGTGGAAGCTGCCATTGAATATATAGGGGAGAAAGCAATTAATAAAAAAAGTGAAG
>CANYCX011006518.1:0-10750 GCA_948193385.1 Breynia disticha f. nivosa | reverse complement strand
GTCCACGTGGACGCTAAATTTTGCGTCCACGTGGACTCTAAAAATTTAGCGTCCACGTGGACTCTAAATGCTTAAATTTAGCGTCCAAATTTAGTTGGACGCTAAATTTTGGACGCTAAACGCGCAGAATCTTGTAGTGCACGATGGCATGTTATAGGATCATTATCTACAAATCTTGAATTATACTTAGACAGATTTCCACTCTCAACAATCATCACAACTACAATTATTAGCAATCCACAAGGCCATCAAAGCTAACTATTTCATTAATCAAGTGTTCCCTTCATTTTCATCACAATCACAATAATCGTTACTCACAAACCTATCATAATTAAGATGTCAAAAATATGCTCATGTGTACTCTCGATACCTAACATGTATATGAATGCATCCCTTGATGCCCCGTTAGGATTTGTGCCCCTCGACACCCAAAGTTATAATGTTCATAGAGGAGTTAGACTAATTCTCATTGGATTAGTACTACATATCATAAATTTCATAGTTGTAGAGGAGCTTTTGTTTACCCACTGTTTTCGTAGGAGAAACAAACAAGGTTTTACACTACAAAAAAAACGCATTTAGTGACCAAAAAGTTGGTCGCTAAATGCATTTTAAACAATTGGACGCTAAATATGGTCGCTAAAAGCGTTAACGCTAAATGCATTTAGCGACCACATGGATGTTAATTAGCGTCCACGGGGTCGCTAAAAGTTTAGCGTCCATGTGTTTGCTAATTAGCGACCATGTGGACGCTAATTGACGAATACTTTTGCTGCCCATTTTTCAAATTTAATGATCACGTGGTCTCTAATTAGCTTCCACGTGGTCGCTAATTTAGATGCTATTTTTTTAATTGACTCTGGACAGAAATTATTGTTATTGAAAAGGGTGTTCTTCATACTAGCATGATGGAAACTGAGGTAATGAAGGGAAAAAAATCAGAAGATGAAAACTGAGGTAATGAAGGGAAAAAATCAAAAGGGGGAAGAAGATATTACTGAAGCTCATAGGAGTAATTGGAAGAGATGAGTAATGTGAAATTGGAGAAAAAGGTGGAAGATATGAGTAATGTGTAATTGAAAAAAAATGTAATGTAAGTGATGAGAAATTGGAGAAGAAGGTGGAAGAGGTGAGTAATGTGTATTTGAAAAAACAATGTAATGTAAGTGATGAGAATTGGAGAAGAAGGTGGAAGAGGTGAGTGATGTGAGAGGGGAGAGAGAGATCTGCGTAGATATAGTGGTGGAATTTTTTAGCGACCACATGGACGCTAATTAGCGACCACGTGGAGGCTAATTAGCGACCACGTGGACGCTAATTGACGATTACTTTTGCAGCCTATTTTTTCAAATTTAGCGATCACGTGGTCGCTAATTAGCTTCCACGGGGTCACTAAATTAGCGTCCATGTGGCCGCTAATTAGCTTCTATGTGGTCGCTAATTTGGACGTTATTTTTTCGGTCTTTTTTGTCTCGTCAATGTATTTTCGCCCCAAAATTTAGCCTCCACATAGACGCTAAATTTAGCGCGAACTGGCGCAAAACTTTCCCGCGTTACTGTAATTGCAGTCCACACATTTAGCGTCCAAATGGTCGCTAAATTTTTAATTTTGTGAATTTAGCGTCCAGATTTATTGGACGTTAAATTCTGGATGCTAAATTTGCAGATTCTTGTTGTGTAAGAAATTTGATTTCTGTAGGTGCTTTGGTAAAACATGATTTTGGTTTCTCAAGAGGTAATAAAGTTATTCGAATGTTCAGAGGTCATGTGGTGATAATGAAAGATAAAGTACAAAAATTGTATTTACAACTTGATTGGTATCTTGGTTTCCAATTTTAGAAATATGTTATTAGTTCTTCAAGGAAATCAGGCAGATTTGAGATTGAGACTCATAAACAGATAAAGACCAATCAAAATGATCTATTAAGAGTAACATCAACTATACCATGGCTCAAACTTTGTGTTAGTAATTACACAAGAATTGTGCAACATAGTACCATGGCACAAAATTGGTGATTGCACGTAAATTGAGAAAGATGATGACTCATTATGTATGGATGCTAAGAGGAGAAAACCGACTATTGGTGTCTTTGGCAAGTTCGGCTTGGACTTGTTTCCGTGCATTAGAATGTAGTGCATTAGAATGTGATGTCCTTGGGCTGTGTGAGGAAGTTACTCAGATTTCAGTATTTATTGAGAAAGAAAATAACTCAATAAGAGAAAATTGTTTGGGCTGATTTCATTTTTTAGAGAGATTTGGAGTCCAGAAGTGCATTGGTTTGGTATAATACCTAATGATGATGGTTTGGAGACATTTTGAGTCAATTTTCAATGTTGACAACATTCCAATGGATTACATGGGGAACTACACTTGTATATAATGCACCATGTAATATAACACAGATAGCGATACAACTGTTTCAGTGACTGAGTTGTTATGTTAAAGCTGCAACATGTTACATATATGCAAGTCAAACCATGTCTTACATTACACAAGCATGTTATTAGACCGAAGAATGTAAACTAGGTAACTTGGATAAATTCATATATAGTACTTGTCTTTTGTAAGTCTTTTGGCTTCTGCTTTTGTTGACTGATATATAATTGATCGAACCACATAATTCTTATGTTTTCTCTTTGTTGAATATTGCATCTATCACACAAATTCCTTACATTATCTTAGTGAACCTAACGATGGGACGCAGTGTAACATTCATAATTTTGTTTGATGTGACGATGGCAGTCCATGGCAAGTTCGTATTATTGTTGCATGTTTGCTTCCATGGAGATGGTGTAAACACAAAACATTTTTAGCGAATTTATAAACAGGTGCCTAAGCTTTAATAACTAGAAGTCTCCAAATGATGGAGAGTCGATACCTATAACATCAACCACCAAGCCTATAAATACTGTAGAACTTCTGATAGCAACACTAATACAGATATGGACTTCCTGGCAAAAGAAGCTTTTAGTTTTTCATATATATAATATATATATATTTTTATCTTAGTTCATCTATTTTATTTGATGGAAAGATAGACCTTTGCAATATTAATTCTATATAAATTGAAATGAATTTCTCTTCGGTTAAAAAAAACATCAAACCAGAGACGAAAATAGGGAAGCCATCGCCCGTCTTATTGCGCATAATACATACTCATACAATCCCGTCATTTTTATCGCGTATTAGGTTTTTAATGAAAACTACCAATGTAATGTGGTGGATTTCCGTCATATTTTGATTAATTAAATAAAACTGATGGTAACCTTTTCTCCGACATTCATTGAGCACAATGCAATAACACCAAAATTAAAAGACAAAAAAAGTAATTAAAAAAAAGGTTCAATCAACTATTCTTACAGTTTTGACAGGCAAAGAAGATGAAAAAAAGAATACAGATACACTGAACCACGTTCGTAACTGTAACACTACCTACAATAGCATCTCCATTATACAATCTTTTTTTAATGTATACTTTAACTTTTTTATATATATTCTTTTGAATATTCACATGTTCATTGGTGCACTTGGGGTAAAGAGATGTCTCTCGTGAGACAAAAGTTGCAACTTCTGCTTTCTCAATGGGAAATATCTTTAATACAATCTAATTAATTAATTCTCGTATATCTACCAATCCTCACTAATTAACATAGAGCCACACCCTTTCCTTAAATTTAGAAAATTAAGATGATCATTATGTTATATTTAATTAAATATGGGTTATATTTGGGGATTAATTAACTCATCTCACCATTTAATTAGTTGATTAATTTTTTTTGTAATCATCAGTTGATTGATTCAGGTTTAGTAGGTATGGATATTTGAACCATCTTATTATTATTAACTCTAGTGTAAATATATAGTGCAGTAAAAGTCCATCAAAATGGACTGTGTTGTTATTTTTGTTAAAATCAAATGAGAATGTCACATTTATGAGTCATTGCATATGAAGGATTTAAATAATAGAAATCTATAATATAATATCTTAAAATTTTAGGTAAAAATATAGTGTCACATTCATTTGTATTTTTTTTCTGATCCAATATGTTCACATTCGTGGTGAATTTTCTCAAAAATTCTTGAGTTAAAATACAGAAATAATACTTTTGTATCGTATAAATCATAAAAAAATAATATTAAATTTAAAAATTCACGTCGCAAATACCGATGCTATGAATATAATTACCAAATTGAACAATATGAGGAAATAAAGAGTAACCTTATCGACAACTTTCCCGAGTAAGTAGTAACTAAAGCTTAATTAATATCGCTGACAAAAAAATTTCAAATAAACGTGGCTGTTGGTAGGATAAAATTGGAGTTATGATAATTAAGACTAATATAATATTAAATTAAGTGACTATTTTTTTAATGAATTTTTTTATATAAATACTTCTTCCGTCTCATAATAAACGTCGTTTAAGGTTTTTACACACAGATTAAGAATGCATTTAATGTCTTAAGTTGATGTTTAATTGACTATATTACAGCTTGAATTGAGTGATTTTATTAGAAAAATTATAAAATTATTTACGATATGAGAAAAAAACACCCAAGAAATAAGTTTATTGTATCATGTTTAAAAAAATCTAAATCATTCCATAAATTAATTATTTGAAAAAGAACCTGACTGAGTATGCATATTATAATATATTACGCTAAATTGGTTAGAAGTGTCAGTTTTGAACCACGGTTCTAAATCGAAAGTTCGCACTTTCATGGTTTATGGAATCAGGCCTGGTGGTAAAAGACACTAGTTTCACTTAAATAAGGTCTGAGGTTCGAATCTGAGCTCCACCTGTGTATGTAAAAAACTGGATTGGGAGAAGCACCCGCATATCGCACCCGACAATCCTCGGAAGAGGGAGCTAAACCGCTCACACCACACCCTTTTTAAAAAAAAAAATTGGAATTGAACCTTGCCAAATCAGTGCGGTTCGTTTCAGTTCTAATTTCGGTTCAGATGATTTTGACTCCGGCTCGAAGGTTCAAGTTTGATTTTCTATAACCGTGAATCGTTGTTTCAGAATTGTTGGTTCACAGTTCCATGATTCATGTAGGGGTGTCCAAAGTTTGGTGAAACCGACCGAACCGACCGAAACTGAACCGAAAATTTCGGTTTGGATCGGTTATTTATATATTTCGGTCGATTCAGTTCGGTTTTGTAATAACAATTTCGGTTTTCGGTCGGTTCGGTGAAAACCGAAAAACCGAATTTTTTTTATAAATTAATATTTTATTATATATTTAATACTCATAATATTTTTTAAAAAAATAATTGTAGTGACCTAAATAATTAATAAGTAGAGAAATGGTCATAACTAATAATATAATATTATTAATTAAATAATCAAATAATAAATAATATAATAATAAAAAATAAATTCGTTTAGCCGACCAAACCGAACCGAAAAATTCGGTTCGGTTTGGTTATAATATATATTTGGATCGGTTTGGTTTTTTATTTTTAAGGAATTCGGTTTTCAGTTTTTTCGGTTTGGTCACCGAAACCGACCGAACCGACCGAATAGACACCCCTAGATTCATGGACCCAAACCTTGTCAGTTCTGGTTTTGAAATCCACGATTCTAAACCTATAATTCCGATTCATCAACATGGTTCGATTTTTTCACCTTTATATTACACTTTTCACTGTCCTTCTTGATAAGTTGTAACAAATAAAAATATTATGACCAATATACTAACCAATTTTTGGACTAAAAATGACTATTTTTTGTGTTAATTGTATATTAAACAAATAAATATAGTTTATCAAAAACAATGGAACCAAATTTTAATACACATTTTTTTAAAATTCAAACAATAAGAATTTTTAAAAATTTTCAAAGTTAACCCCACCCAGTTTTTGAAATTGTCAAAATCTCCAAATGGATAATGAAAATTAATAAATTTTGAATTGTCAATTTAATTATGTATTTTTTTATTTATTTAATTAATTATTTTTAAAAAATTTCAACATGATTAATTTACTAATAAATTTATTTTATTTTTATTAGTAATTATAATTTTTAAATATAAAAAATGAGCATTATATTTAATAATTTTGTTACTAGTAATATAAAAAAATTTATTTTATACAATTATATATGTGATACATTAAAAATATAATAATTATAGATCTTAACTAATTAAGTATAAATCATTAAATAATATTTATAAGTATTAAAAAATTTAAAAATTGAAGATTTATAAATAAAAATTAATAAAATGCAGAGTTAATAGCATAGATGCGGTAAGAATATTGAGATGTATATAAATAGTAGTATAATTAATAAAATAATGGGAAATGAGTTGGTTCGACGAAAGAAGGCAATAGTTGGGAATGAGTTCCTTTTTTGCACGTTCAAGTGCCGTCCCCACTCATCTCTTTATTTTAATACTCCCAATCCTACTCTGTAACTCCTCACACCTTTTTCTCTCTCCTACCAAATCTTCATCTCCCTCACTCATCACCACGTTCCTTAATTCACTCATGATTAGAATTGAACTAGCTACAGTACCCGCATGATGCGGCGGGATGTTATATATTATAATTGTATTGATTAATTTTACAATATATGTAAAAGAAAAAAAAGTAAAACAAATATTAATAATATTAAAAAAATAAGTAAACATTAAATAAATAATTTTTTTTATTATATATGTGCATTACATATGTTAGAAAACTTTTTTGTAGAAATATTTTTTTATATAGAATCATATACATAGTTTTATTTTTTTATATATGTATCTTCAAACCACATATGTTTTTTACTCTGGTAATAAAAACATAAATTTTTTAAGACAAAAATTAGGCTTAGAGAGACAACTCTAACATACAAAAAGGGTCATTAGCTCTCGTTGCTAATAGTAAAGAAGCAAATAACTAATAGAAGCTATCTTTTTTGAATCTGAGAGGTAATATGATAAATTAATTCCTATAAGGTTTTTCCTCGAACTCAATCTTTTTTAGTGCACCTTTGTTGCTAGATAGTTCACTTTCTGTGTGATGCAACAGAAAATTAAATTTAATAAAAATTATAATATTTAAAAATAAATAATTATTTTGTAAAAGAATTATTTAACATGTTTCTAATAAAGATTTCGGAATGTTTTATTGTATACCACGCCTTTGATAAAATTGTAGATGTTATCTTGATTGTTGTAAATGAGTATTTTCAAAACAAAGAATTAAAACATAGAAAATTTTTAAAAATTGTATACATAATAATTATGATTATTAATTGATATTCACTAAATAATAAATTATATATATGATAATTATGGATTATTGTGCTAATTATTTTAATAAATAAATAAATAAATTTGTTTTTTATAATAAGAAGATTGACATGAAGCAATTTAAATATACTAGTTGATTTATGACTTTTAAAGATAATTATGTTAATAAAAAAAGATATTAAAATTTAAATATTTATATTTATCTTAAAAGATGTTTTATAAATAAAAAAAATCCTTTATTTTTAATTAAATTATTTTAATGATGCTAAATGTCAATAAATTAAAAGATCAAATATCATAATTTTGTACATCTTCTTCTCCTTTTATACAATAGATAAAAATGCAAACTGCAAACCCAACGATCCGACCGATTCATAATAAAGACCTGATAGGTTGAAAACTCATATAAATCTGTTAAACCGGCCGATTCAACAACTTAAACCAAAAGCCAAAAAAAAACCAAGCTTCTTTTTTTTTTGTCCGTCGTGTCGACGACACCGCCCGATATCCGATGGCCACATTGGAACCCGACTATTTCGGACCGCTTCGGGAGGCATTGGAGCTCCCTCACGAGGATCGTTTCCTACTAGGCTCGAACCCGTAACCTGAAGGAAGCGAGAAACCCACCCGCAACCTGAAGGAAGCGAGAAGACAATCGATGGGGGTGCTCTGTTACTGCACCAACAACTAATGGGTAAAAAAAAAACCACGCTTCTAACTTCTAACCTACGTAACTCCATTGGACACTCGACGGCGACAAACAAAACAGACCCAAATCCCTCAAATAAAACAGAGCCAAATCCCTCACTCCCTTTTCTCTCTCGACGGTTCAACTTCGCGGCGACGACGCAACACAAAAAAACACAAGCAACAAACTTAACTCTCCCTCTAGACGACAGACGGCTCATTCTCACTAAATCGTTGTCCTTCTCACTCTCTCGTCAGTAAGTCTCTCTCCCCTCTATTTCTTGAAATGCAAAACTATTAGTGAGAATTTGCTAGGAACATTCTCAAAGTGTTTCTGTGTTTTCTGGTCTTTCTCGAGCTGGTTGTCTAGTTTTTGTCTTTGTTGTCGAAATTCATTTCGAAATTCATTTAGTTTTTGGTTGTATTTCTCTAGCCGGTTGCTAGGAACATTCGTCATGTATCTTACGGTTAACCACTAAATTGAATAGTGGTTGGTGAGAGAGTAGTAGTGATTTTTTGAAGAAAGATTGTTGCTCGACTACTGAATTGTGATTCTTGATTGCCTTTTTGGGTGTTTGAAGCGGAAGCTAAGAACTGTTTTGTGTTCTTGGCTAGTTGGTAAGTTTATTTTGGTTGAAGGTTTTGCTATTGGTTTTTGAATGTATTATTCTTTTATTCTGGAGATAGCTTAGAATCTGGAATTTGTATCTTTAGTGGGGTTTTGAAGCAAAGTTAGTGTCTTTATGAACTGACAAATGCTCCAACATTGTGGTTGATGAGTTTTAACTGAAAACTCACAAATTATGGGGCCTTGGAAGGAGGCTAAAGCTCCCTGTGATCAGAACTAAAGTCTTGATCCTTATCAGATGTTTTTACTTTGCAGGAATCAATGTGCCATTTGGATGGCTGTGAGCTTATCTTGATACTCTGTACTGAATGAATGATTTTAGAAACTGATATTCCATCTAGAGAATATTATCCTGATGCTCTGTACTTCATTTTTTTTATTCTTGTTTGGATTGTTTCGTTGGTTTTTTGACGGGTTTTGTGCAAAATTTGCAGCTTTTGTGTTGGATTCCAGCAGTTTGGTGTTTCAGTAATGTGTTGGTTTAATTAGTTTAGACTGTTTAGTTTAGTATATTGGTTTATGATGGCTGCTCTATTTCATGACGTAGTTGTTGTATTGTAGTCTTCTGTAGTTTTTCTTCTTGTGATCCAATTTGAATAATGCAACAAAATTACCTTGTGCAAGAAATAAAGTTCTTCTATTATTCATATAAGAATAGTTGAATAGGTGAATTAGACATTCTTGGACATCATTGTGTCAGTTGCTCTGCCAAAATTTGCTATTAGTTTCATTATCTATCTTTCAATTTGGTTCGCTATGTTGAATGGAACTATGTTTTTGCTAGCAAAATCAAGGATGGAGACACAAAAAGACCAACAACCGATGGCTGCTGCAGCACCGGCTGTCACTTCATGTCGTAAGAAGAAGAAAGATGATGCCAACTTTCTAGAGGATTTGAAGGATCATATCGATGAATTTGTTAACGCATCTATGGATGAGCACAAGACTTGCTTTAAAAAGACAATGCAGAAGGTTTGTTCAATTCTATTCGTTACGTTCTAAGCATATATAATCAGAATTCATTTATAATGTGACTATAATAATGCATTGAGTTTGAAAACATGTTGTTGTTTCAGATGTTCGGAATGTCAAGGAAAGTAGCCGAGAGGAATGGCGGTGAAAATAAGGAAGTGGAAAGCTCGCTTCCTCTTCGAACCGTGGTGTCGGATTAGAATGGTGGTCGGCTTCTTATGTCATGACGATTTTCTGATGGAGAGTTGTGAACCAGTTTGAGCTTTGTGTGGTTGAACATTAAGCAACTTTGTTTAAGGTATAATAATGAGGTTCATTTTGTGTATATTTGTTATGAAAGGAGCAGTTTGCATATTTGGTGGAAATTGGATTGATTTGGCTGAACATATTAACATGATTCTATTAAAAGCTAGAATTTGAAATTTTATAAGAAATCTCATCAAAATGGGAGGCCGACTCACCAAACCAATGATAAATAGTTAACATAAAGAACAACCATTGGAATTATTAATAACATATTATTTGTCAATTTCTTAAAATTTTATTTTTTTAAAAACAAGTAATTATTATTGATGACATATACTTTAATTTTAAAATAAATGTGTCTGTAATTTAAATGTATAGTGCATTTATTGGTTAATTTGATGTATATTTAGAAAAAGTTTTAAATATATATATATATATAATGTCTTTATGAAAACAAATAGGAATAAATTAATTATATAAATTTAAATTCCGTCAAATCGTACCAAGAGACCAATTCCTCTCCTTCATCTTGCCAAGTTTAGGATTGCATTTATTAACAAAAAATAATTTTTAGTTTTTATCTCTAATTTTCTGAATTTTCTATTTCTATGAAAATTATGTAAAATTGAGAAATATGTTCAAAAACTATCGCTTTTCTATTTAAAATTTTCTATGAAAAAATGTAAAATATATATATATATATATATATATATATATATATATATATATATAATCTATTATTTTTTTCAACTAATTTTCACAATTAAATTATAAAAAATATCTCAAATTTCATATTAAAAACTAATAAAATATATGAATCAACAATAATCAAATTTATATATTAATGATTTTTTTTATAAAAATAAAGAATACACATGAACTCTTTTACAATTACTTTACTAATAGAAAAAAAATAATATTTTTAAATTTGTGAGATAAAAAAGAGTTTAGCGTGTTTTCTAACTCAAAAAACT
>CANYCX011006509.1:0-11409 GCA_948193385.1 Breynia disticha f. nivosa | reverse complement strand
TATATATATATATATATATATATGATGTTTGTTTGTTGTGGGATGTGAGTGTAGATTGAATGGTTTGATAGAATTGATATGGTATTACGAATGTATAAGTATGAAATGGTATAATAAGGTTTATTATAAGTTGATTTCAGGTAGCAGTAGTTCAACACAGGCCGTGCTTGAGTAACATATTCGCCGTGTTGAATGAACAGGAGCGCGTTGGACCAACACGAGGTTGTGCCAATGGTGGTGTTGATGAACACGAGCCGTGCTCATCTGTACTGCAAACTGATTTCCCAGCAACACGGGTCGTGCTCATGTACTGTCGTAACCGTTCTATAAATCTGACTTTACTATTTTCATCGTTATATTGATCTGTGATTTTATTTTAATATATAAAAGCGATAATTGTATGTAACAAAAAGAAAAATTTTTAAATTATCCAATATTAAACATAGTAATTAAATAGTAAGTTTGATTATATAGTTAATTGAATTAGGATGTCATAGACATGGTCGAGTCACGCTGCGCCATGGACGAGCCATGCTCGGATCACGGTGAGACACGGTCGAGTGACGTCTACACGGGTCCAGTTGGGCTCAGATCTTGTCAAGGTGCAATTGAGTCATGTTTAGATCACATCGAGATGGGTAGAGACATGTCTGACGGGGATGAGTCACGCCAAGGCAGGGTCGGGTTTTGCCAAGACGGGTCGGGTTATGCCGAGATGTGGTTATGTTACTCTGAGACAAGGTCGAGTCATACCGAGATGTGGTTGAGTCACACTCAGATCTCGTCGAAACACAGTGTAGTCATTCTCAGATCACACTGAGATGCATTTGAATCACAGAGAGAAGGGGTCGAGTCATGCTAGGATCACGACCAGACACGGTTGAATCAGGTCGAGATGGGGCTAAGTCACACAGCGACGCGGTTGAGTAACAATAAGACAAGGCGGAGTTATGCTAAAATGAGGTCGACTCAAGCGTAGATGTGGTGGAGTCATGCCAAGACGCAGTCGAGTCACGTCAAGATGCTGTCGAGTCTCGCCATGTTGGAGTCTAGTGATACCTAGCTGGGGTCAAGTCACTCTCAAATCACACCGAGATAAGGTCGAATCACACTCAGATCACATCGAGACATGGTCAAGTCACCCCATGACAGGGTCGAGTTACGACGAGACGCGGTCGGTCATGCTGGGACGCGGTCGAGTAATGTCGGGACAAGGTCGAGCGATGCTGACATATGATCTATTCACGCCGAGACGAGGTCAAGTCTCGCCGATAAGAGGTTGACCCCCCTCGAGAAGCGGTTCAGTCACTCACGCATCATGCTGAGATGAATTAGGTGATGATTTGATACTACCGAGTCATGCTCGAATTTTCCCAAAATATGTTCAAGTCACGCTCAGATTAGGCTAAGTTACGATCAAATCACATTCAACGTTGTTGAGTCACGCTCAGATTCACGTCATAAAGCAGTCAAATGACTGTTGGATGATGCCGAGATGCAGTCGAATGACGCTGACAAATGGTAGAGTCATGCTCGAATCACATCACAAATGGGTTGAACTCACGCCAAGATGTAGTCAAGTCACTCTCACATTCTGTCAAGAAGCGGTCGATTCACGCTTGGATCATATTAAGCTTAGTTCATGCCGAGACAGAGTCAAGTCACGCGGAGATGTGTCGAGTTAAATGGAGACACAGTTGAGTAATAGTGAGATGCGATCGACTCAAGCTCAGATCACGCCGAGACGCGATCGAGTCATGCTGAGACGTGGTTGAGTAATGATCGAATAACACTGAGTTGCAGTTGAGTCATAAAGAAACGTGGTCAAGTCAAATTGAGATGGCGTCGAGTTATGCCGAGACAGGGTAGAGTCACGCAAAGACGGTGTAAAGTCACTTTGAGATGTGATCAAGTCACGTTGAGATGCTGTGGAACTCAAATTTAAAATCCATTTTTCCCTGATAAACAATATACGAAAAGGAATGATATAGAAATCACGTCTGAGAAATGAGGAGAGATAAAATATATACATGCTTTTTATAACACCTGGGCCAAACTGTTTCATTTTTAAAATCAAAAACACAAGCGGAAGCAAACTAGTTTGAAAAAACATTCAAACTTAAATTTAAGTGTACATACATGTAAAAAAGGTAAAAATGAGGAAATCATCTCTAAAGCAAGAGCTCTGATCTATATCGCAAGTAGAACTCTGATCATCGCTGCCTCTGTCCAAAAGCAGCTACCTACGATCTGCACATCATTAAACAAACACACAAGAGTGAGTATATAACATACTCAGTAGGTAATCTTAGCTTCATTTAGGCAAAATAGTGTGCAGGAGTAAAACGTAAATCAGCACGAGGGTGTGCCTATGTTTTTCTCCCTATGGCATCCGATTATGCCAGTATGAACCATATCCATTCAATTCACACAGAATTTCTAACCACACAGGTTAATTACATCTACATCAGCACACAACATCAGAATCCAATATTGATATGTAAAGCACAAAGCATCTAGCATAAAGCTATCTACATATCAATTCCATCTCATACACATAGCAGTTTGTTCACACAGAACATTAATATAGCACACAGGATAGCACACAGCAATCACAAATCAGATAAGTTCTATATCTGTTAGTGTAAGCCCTAGCCCAATACATTGTTTGTAACTTTTATTATTGACTAACAAAATTATGAGGCATTATTTTATCATATCATGTATTGACCTGTGGTATATGTTTGATAAAATATCTGAGAATGTTGATTAAGTGCTTGAGGACCTTGATGGTTGAACCTGGAAGTTTTGAGATTAACAATCTAAATGTCCCTTATCACTTGTTTCTATGCGAATGGAAATGAATAAAGACTAGTATGTACTTTGTAGATGATCATGTTCTGCGGGTCATAGATTTTTGGGATATCTAGCAAAGTGCATAGGTATAATGTAGAGCATTATACTTGGAGAGCGATCACCATTTGCAATGTCAAATGTTATCTTTAGACTGGAAATCACTGTGTCTCTTGTTGTGATTTTTAGTGTAATTTGACATACGCCTAACGTGGCTGTAAAAGGTTGACAAGTATGGGTATGAATGGAGATACTACGAATCATAAGTAAGAGCAGGAGTGAAGTGAAGGGATTGACCCTCTTTATGAGAGATGATATCACAGGCCGCTTGATAGACAAGATTGGAAAGAGTGTGGCCGATCCCGAATGAAATGATTAAGTCATTTATTCGAACCTATCAATTTTTTCGTAGAGATCAAGAAAAGTCACTTAGCTTTAAATAAGGGTGTTAACGACATGCCTTATTCTAAATCAAGATATCTAGGTCAAGAGATTTATTTGAATTGTAGTAGGGCTGTTGACACCGCTCGTCAGCTATTTAATTTAGGATGATCATAGTGTCTTACTAGAGACCGCCTATGATTTATGAGTTATTTAACTCGTTACCTTTATTAAATAGTCCTACAAATCGCACGCGAATAGCGAAAAACCTAAAAGGGTAATTTAGGTATTTCACCTTACGTCAAAATCCGGTCATTACACCGGGTTGGGCATTTGGGCCAATTTTTGTAATTGGGCCAAGACGGATGAGAAATAATATTTCTTACAGGATTTTAAGACAAATATTATTTATTAAATATGATGTCTTAAGTGAAAATATGGAAGAAATAAAGAAAGAGAAAATTAATGAAGTATGTCTTAAATTAAGACAAGGCTTGTTTTAAATTAAGACAAGGATAATGTGGGATAAATTAAAAGATTAAATCTTTTAATTATCCACATAGCCACACATTTTTGGAGTTTTAAATTTGAAAGGATCTTGAATTTGAATTCAAGACTTAACAAGTCCTAAAGGCATTAGGATTGTTAAGAGTTTTAACCTAGCAAAACTCTTGTCTTTAAAAAGGCATGAGGAGAGAGAAAACATAAGAGTTTTCATATGTTTGGCCGTCCACCTCCAAAAACACCTCCAAAACCGTGAGGTTCCTTCCAAAATCAAAAGCGTGATTTTGAGTTCTCCTCTAGTGAGAGACGTGAGATTTAGGGGCTGATTATATTGAATAATCAACGTGCTGCCTTTGGTTCTCGCAGAAACTCTTACGAATTGACCAAGAACAAGGTGGTACGTTATTCTCTTCGTGCTAGTACACTTATTCGCTAATCTGTGTGTTATTGTTGTAGAGGAACCGCGTCTGGGGTTCTTTCTTGGTGTCATAAAGGTCACCTTAGTTGTATTCTAAGGTGGTATTTCTTGTTCTTGGCTAAGAACATCCACGGCATTGAAGGAGCAAATCAAAGGTGTGATTTTTCTTTCAAAGTTTCGATCTTTATACTTAAATCTTGTAAACTGATTGTAGTTGGCATGTCTTAAGATGATTTTATGTTGATCTTGGTTGTTTTCTTGCGTGTCTTGATGATTGTTTCAGCTGCCAAAAAGTTTTGAACACGTAGGAAACCCAACAGTATGACACAGATATCTATAGTCCACACAGGAGCTCATTTACTTAAGCACACAGATGCTTATGCAACACGTGAAAGTATGAATGACATTTGTATCATTACATAGCACAAAACACAACTCACACAGAGCATACAGGATAACACATAGGATCGCATTTATCACGCTTTCTGTTATATCATTCATAGCACGTAACAATAGAACAAAGAAAACATTATAAATATCTCACACAAAAAACATTTCATATAAAAACATACCACACAGGTATAAACTATCAACAACATGTCAATCATATATCAATGTAAAGCAAATACATGCTTTCCAAGGATCAAATAGGAATCAACCATATGTCAACTAAGGCATATCTGTCAATCATATGTCAACTTAGACATATAGCCCAAAAACATAACATTATCGTTCATATCCAATATGAATAACCAAGGAAATATTGAAATGATGAATTCACATGGTTATTTCCATTATCAACAAGCAAGAATTCCAATTCAAGCCTTATATTAGTCTTACACATTGAATTAAAATCATAAGGTAATGTTCAACCTATTAGAATAGACAAAATCAACTCTAAATCAACCAATTCATCTTATTCTCAACTTTATTCATCTAATTCTAGCAATCCCCAATTCACAGCAATCTTCCAACATCCTAAGTCAATTATATATACATATATAAGCTTAGAGAAATTACCGGTTTTCGGTTATCTTACAAGATTTCCGACTCAGAACTATGATTGATTCGAGCAATTTAATTTGTTCCCATGTGAAAATCTCTATTTCATCACCTTCTCTCACTCTTCTCTCATCTGTCTCGCACTATCTCTTCCCTAGACCTTTGTATATGTTTCTTGAATGTTCATACCGTTCAATCGATGAACTTATATATTTTTTTCCCAAATTCAGCCTAGTACGTGAGGTGGACAGTGGACTACACGTGGTAGTGGCCAAAACGCATACTTCACTGCCAGAACGTGTTCTTTGCTGATTTTTAGAATTCTCCCTTTTTCTTAGTTATTTCATATAACCCTTGTATCAACCTTCAACCAACATTCATATACCTAGGTTTAATCATATATTTTCCTTCATTTTAGTAAAAAAAATCTTATTTTCATTATTCAGTAAAATAAATTCCAAGGTGTCACAGATGCGACTGAATAACATTCGAATCATGACGTGACACGGTCAAGTCATGGTCGGATCACGTCGAGATACAGTCCAGTAATGTTCGACTTGCACCGAGAAGTCGTCATGTCACACTGAGGAGAGGTCGGGTCACGCATAGACGTGAGTGATCGAGTCTCACAACGACAGGGTCGTGTTAAGCTGAGATGAGGTCGAGTCACCCCGAGACGTGGTTGCGTCACGCTGAGATGGGGTTGAGTCTTCCGGACACGCGGTCGAGTCACGCCGAGATGGGGTCGAGTCATGTCATGGCTCGACCAAGATATAGTGACGCTTAGACGGGGTCGAGTGACGCTCGAAACACACTGAGATGTAGATAAGTCATGCTCGGAAAACACTGAGATGCGGTTGAGTCACGCTTAGCCCATGCCAAAAAGCAGTTGATTCACACTCAGATCAAGGGGACATGCCGTCAGGTCACGCTTAGTTCGAATCGAGTCACGTCAGGACGGGGAAGAACAAAGCCTAGACATGGTCGAGTCATGCTCGTATCATGGACAAAAGTGATCGAGCATACTCGAATCACGTCGAGATGGGGTCGAATCACTCTGAGACGGGTCGAGTCACATAGAGAAACAGTCGAGTGAAGCTTGGATCAATTGGAGACACAATCCAGTCATGTTGAGACAAGGTTGAGTCACACTGAGAGGGGTTGAGTAACACCGAGATGCAATCGCATCACGCTCGAATCACACTGAGACACAGTCGAGTCAAACTTGAATCACATTGAGACGTAGTTGAGTCAAGCTCAGATCATGCCGAGATGCGCTAGAGACGCTGTCAAGTCAATCTTAGATAATGCCGAGATGCAGTCAAGTCATGGTCTGATCCCAACGAGATGCGGTCAAGACATGCTTAGATCCCGCCGAGAAGCGGCAAGTCACGTTCAAATTACGCAGAGACGCTGTTGAGTCAAACTTGTATGACACTAAGACGCGGTCCAGGAACGTTCTGATTGCCCTAAGATGGGGTCAAGTCACGCAGAGACAGGGTCGAGTCATGTAGGGACATGGTCCAGTCACGCCTTAACGAGTTTTAGTCATGGCAACACAGGGTGTAGTCATGCTCGGACCACACAAGGTCACAAATAACTCAGGCTCGGATCACGATGGGAAGTGGTCAACTCAAGGTCAGGCCACATCGGGAGGCGGTCGAGTCAAGCTTCGACATCGTCGACACACGCTCAACTCAAACTTGGATCACGTTGATATGCGATCAGTAACGCTGGGATAAAGCAGAGACGCGATCGAATCATAGCGAGACGAGGTCGAGCCACACCATGACAGGGTTGAGCTGTGCTTAGATGCGATCGAGTCACGCTCGAACCACGGAAAGACACGGTCCAATCACGCCACGACCAGGTCATAAGGCCATCGAGTCACTCTGAGACAGTCATTTCTCGCTCGCATCAAGTCGAGACATAGTCGAGTCACGCTCGACTCATGTCTAAAAGCCATCGAATCTTGCTTAGATCATGTAGAGACACGATCGAGAAGTGCTCAGATTACGACGAGAAGCTGTTGAGTCCAGCTTAGATAATGCCAAAAGGCTGTCGAGTTGTGGTTCGATCACGTCGAGAGGCGGTTGATTCGCCCCTGATCCTGCTAAGACATGGCTGAGTTCCACTCGGATCATGCTGAGATGCAGTTGTGTCACGCTTAACCCATGTCGAGACGGAGTTGAGTAACATCGAGACTAGGTGTAGTTACGTCGAGATGCGATGAAGTAACACTCAGATCGTGCTGAGATGAGGTGGAGTCATCCTAATACGGGGTTGAGTCGTGCCGAGGCAAAGTCCAATCATGTCGAGATACTGTTGATTCACGCTTGGATCACATCGAGATGAGGTCGAGTCACCTGGAAAGTAGTCTAGCTAAGCTCGAATCTTGCCGAGACGGGGTTGAGTCATGCTGAGATGCAGTGGAGTCATGTTGGGATGCAAATGAGTCATGTCGAGATGGTATTAAGACTTGTTCGAGTAAAGCCGATATACAATCCAACCATTCTGAGACGGGTCAAGTCTTGTGGATGCATGGTCAAGTAAGCCAAGAGAGGGCCGAGTGACGTCGAGAGACAGTTATGACGCGGTCAAGTCGAGCCGAGACGAGGTCAAATCACATTGAGACGGGGTTGATTGAAGTCGAGACAATGTCAAGTCATGTCGATTTGTAGTCGAGTCACGTCTAGACGAGGTTCAGTCACCCTAAGATATAATAGAGTCAGTCTCGCATCCATCGAGACACGGTGTAGCAATGACCGGCTCTTACTTAAAAGTGTTTGCCCACTCAAATCATGCCAAAATGCAATCGAATCGCGGTCAAATCACTCATAGATGCATTGCAGTCCGGTTCGGATCACGTCGAGATGCGGTCGAGTCACCCTGAGACGCGGTCTGACCATGCTGAGATGTGATGGAGTCCCGATGATATCACACTAAGCCACTGTCTAGTGTAGCTCGAATGATTTCGAGATGCAACAAGTCAAGCTCGAATCACGTCGAGACAGGGTCAAGTAACGTCGTGACGAGATTAAGCCACATTGAAATCGGTCGTAACACCGAGATGCAGTTGTGTCATGTTAAGCGGTTGTGTCACATCGAGATGCGATCGAGTCATGCTCGGATCACGCCAAGACGGGCTGATACTAGATCTAGTCTTGTCGAGACTTGGTCGAGTGAAAGAGAGACGTCGTCGAGTCACGCGGATATGGGGTCCAATCATGCATAGATGCGGTCCAGTCATGCCAAGACGCAGTCCAGTCAAGTTTAGAAGGTGTAGAGTAATACCGTGAAGGGTTGAGTCACACCAAAACATGGTAGAATCCCGACGAGATGCTGTTAAGTCAAGACGAGATGCGGTTAAGTCATGCTCAGATCACGAGACATGGTCAAGTCACGCTCAGATCACTCCTAGAATCAGTTCAACCACGCTTAGATCACTCCAAAATGAGGTCTAGTCATCCCAAGACAGGGTTGAGTCATGTTGGGACACAATCAATTCAAACTGAAATGGGGTTGAATCACGTCGAGTAGGGGTGAAATCACGCAAAACAAGGTAGAGTCACGTCAAGATGTGGTTGAGTGACGTCGAGAAACGATCATGTCATGCTTGGATCACGTAGAGGCGTGGTGGAGTAATGTCGAGATGAGGCCGAGTCACTTTGAGACGAAGTTGACTTACACTGACACAGTGTTAAGTCACACTGAATTATGGTCGATTCACACAATGATGGCATGGAGTCATGCTCTAATCCCTTTGAAAAGTAATTGAGTCCCTCCGAGACGAAGTCGAGTCACACCGAGATGGGAACATAACATTAAGACAAAGTGGAGTCACGCTTAGACATGGTAGAGTTATGCAGAGAGGGGTTGAGTCACGAGCTAATATGGTCGATTCACGCTAAAATCATGCTCAAGCACAGTCGAATCATGTCAAGACGGAGTCGATTGACACCGAGACGCGGACAAGCTATGTTAAGGAAGTGTCGATTCACACCAAGAATTCGGTCACGCTTGAATCACGCCATGAAGAGGTCAAGTCATGCAGAGGCGCAGACGATTTACTCCGAGACAGTGTTCAGCTATCCCGAGAGGCGGTCGGGATGCAACCGAGTCATGCCAAGACATGATTGAATAATGCCAAGACGGAGTCGAGTCATGCGAGACCAAGTTGACTCACACGAGGCGAGGTCTAGTCACGCGAGATGAGGTTTATTCATGCGAGACGAGGTCCAGTCACGCGAAGGAACGGTCTAGTCAAGTTGTGTCACACTCAACTCACGCCGAGACGAGGTCGTGTCACGTAAAGATGGGATTGAGTCACTCTGATGAGCGGCCGAGTCACATCGAGACGGGGAACGCTCAAATCATAATGCATGATGTTTCGTCAACTAATCCATACCCAACATCAAAATCACAAAATGGCATAAGCATTAAATCAGCAAGGAATTTCAAATTATCAACCCGATCATCACAATCTCGATATATGTTGTTAACAACAGTTACTTCTCCCAAAGGTGTGCCAACATTCAGCTCGTACCCTAAAGGTTCCAATTTTGCATGCAATTGTGATGCAAAATCACGTGAAATGAATGAATGTGTGGATCCAGGGTCTATCAATGCATAATGCCTAAAGATCATAAACAAATAGTGTACCTGATACAACTTCAGTCGCAACCACTGCATCATGTCGAAATAGCGCAAATACTGGTTCTGGAGCTTGAGTTTGTGCACTTTGCGCTGCAGATGTTTCACCTTTATTTTTGGTCGTTGAACTGTAGATTCTGATTTACTACCTTCTTGAAGCAATCACAGAAGTAGTGCCCTATATCTCCACAATAATAACAGCCTCCTGATAGCATCCGACATCTCCCAAAGTGCTGCTTTCCACAACTAGAGCAATAAGGCTTTTGATCATAGTATGAAGTATTCTGACCTCGACCAGAATAAGAAACTCCCACTTCTCCTCATTTAACACCAGAAGATGCTCCCTTGCTAATACCACCTCGAAACGGACCAGATGAAAGTGGATGTTCTTTATGTTTTCTAAATCTTCCACTAGATTCACCGGGACCAGATTCGAAACTCTTCTTTTCATTTTCAAGCTTCTCTGCTCTGATTGCAGCTGCATTTAACCTGGAGAAAGTCTCGAGATCATAAGGAGTTAATTTGGTGCCAATATTGTAGGACAAGCCTTCTTCGAATTTATGAGATTTTTCTTGCTCTGTGGCTATTAAACTCGCTGCATATGCCGATAACTGTGTGAACTTCAAGTCATACTCAGCAACCGTCATATTCTTTTGTTTTAATTCAACAAATTCCCGGCGCTTCTCATTTTTTAAAACTGGTGGCATATATCTCTTATGGAATTCTTGAAGGAAATCATCCCACTTTAATACCGGTGGATGAATCATAGACTGTGGAACTGTCTTCCACCAATTGTAAGCATCATCCTGAAGTAAGAGAACTGCATAATCAAACTTCTCATTAGGAGTACATTGCATCAGATTAAACACTCTATCTGTGCTTTCAAGCCATTTTTCTGCCTCTGCTGGATCAATGGTGCCATGGAATGGATTAACTCCAAAGCTTCCTCAACTTTTCAAACCGACATTCTCTTTGAACTGGAAAAGGATTATTCATTCCCTGTTCATTGTTTTGATGCAATGCATGTTCACCAACATTTCTATCATCATGATGTGGGTATGACTCCTTGCAGGGGGTGGATCAGCCGATCTGTAATATTCTGGATATTTTTTGTCGTAAAATGACGATAAATATGTGTTTTAATGTTAATATATAAAGATATACAAAAGGTTGATCGAAGGTTGATGCGAAACGATCGACGAAAAATTAAAAAATCAGGAATTTAGGAAGTACGCGAGGTGGACAGCAAAGTACGCGCAGTAGCTGCCACCACGCGTACTCACTGCCACCACGCGTAGTGAGCTATCTGGTTGAAAAAAATATATGTTTCGAAGTATCGGGGCCATTTTTAGCACCTTTTCATTTCTATTTCCATTTCCAGACCAGAAAACTTCAGAAAGGTTGGAGAAGAAGGGTTTTAGCAGGGGAAAGAGTTTTTGATTGGTTTCTTCTCCAATTTTCTCATCCTAAGTTGAAGGTAAGAGGTAGGATGGTATACATATGGTTTATTTAAGGTTTAAGATATGTTTTGATGGATCTTTATAGAAGTTTGGTTGCTGAAATTTCTGGAATTAGTGAAGGTAATTGATGTGGATATT
>CANYCX011006363.1:0-11235 GCA_948193385.1 Breynia disticha f. nivosa | reverse complement strand
CATACAAATATCAATGTATTGGCTATGCCAAATGGTTTGAGGATATAATTATGAATGATGAGGTGTTATTGTGAATTTAAATGGCTAAATTTGATTTAGAAAAGAATGAAAAGAGTGGATATATATATCTATATATATGGTTTGAAAATATACGGTGTTCAATTCAAATATCTGTATGGAAGTAAATAAAGTGTATGTGTCGGATTGAAATAATTTAAATTACAAGGAAGCTGACCATATTTGGTTGTGTTGCTTACTAAGTCTTATTACTTACGTATTTTTATACCTGCTACGCTCGGTAGAGTTTCAAAGAAGAAAGACTTGGACGTGAAGATAGTACGTGTTGCTCTGGATTGAAGATTTATAGAAAGAGAATCGAGGTGGGCGGTGCACTGTGTTTTTGATTAATTGTATATGTACATGACTATGGATATATTTTACATTCCTTGTGTTTTATTAGGCTCAGGCCTTTGAGAACATTAACCTAGAGATACCGCTGAGTTTGAAGATGTTGACCATCGATTATCTGAGTCCCAAAGTAAATTGGTTGGGCAAGTTTGGGTATCATTAATACTTGATCGTGTCATGTGAAACCTTAGAATTATCCACTAGGGACTTTGAACATGATCAAAACCAATTAATACACTTTGATTGAACGCTTAACCCGATTGTCCACTTAGTTTTGCTCGGGACGAGCAAAAGCTTAAGTGTGGGGGAGTTTGATAGGACCATATATGCACATTTATTCCACTTATTTAAAGTTGATTCTCATGTCATTTTTGCAGATAAACCATGTGATTTTATCGGTTTATGTTCATTTTGGTTCTATTTAGGTGCGATTAAGGAACACATTTTTCTTGATATGTATGGCGTCTATGTTCTTTCGAATTAACAAATTAGTTCAATATGGTAAGTCTCAAAAAATACTTCTTTTCTTCCACCTTGTTTTCCTTCTAAAAGATTGGTTAATTTGTTCAGCTCCTAATTCAGTTATCGTTTGCATTCCCATGTTATTTAATTCATTCAGAATGTCTCATATAGTAAACATTTGTGGGGGGGGGGGGAGGGGAGGGGTCATTAATGCATGCACGCCCACTTGAAAAATCCATACGATTTCTTCAGAATGGATGATTGCGTGATAAAACCTTCTATGGCTGTCAAACAAAAATATTTTATGAGAACGTCTCAAATAAAATGCGCATGTGTTTTCCCTAGAACAAGGACATGCATATTTTCCCTAGTTGTCTACCCGGATAACATAAAGTGCATGAAAATCACAAATTGCCCAAAAAAGAACTGCTCTCATTGAGAAATTTCTGTTTTTTGTCAACATCATAAGTCATAGCACAATTATTCCACAAATGTACCAACTCAGCAATCAATGACTGTAAGTACACATCATTACATTCCTTTGGATTAATAGGCATTGGAATCAGAGCAGTAATAAACATAACTTGTTCTTTCATGCACACAGATAGAGGTAAATTATAAGATGTAAGAATAAATGGCCAATAAGAATACTGTACAACAGATGTTCCAAAAGGGTTAAACCCATCAGAACATAAACCCAATCTTACATTCCTCGATCCATTTACAAAACTACTATACGTTTCATTGAAATGTTTCCATAATTTATAATCAGATGGATGTCGAATCTCTTATCCACTTTGTTCATGTACATGATGTCACCTCATGTGAGATGTTGTAGCAGCATATGAGTAAAGACGTTGTAATTGTTACATTATCAGAAAATAAAACATTTTATTTGTGTTATCAACCCCGTTTACCACGCTTATATTTGTCGTGAACACATAAACGGCACTCTGGTGCTTCTTTATTGTCGGCCCAATATAAGATGCAATGATTCAAACAATAATTGATTTTCTCTGAAGGCAAGCCCATTCCCTCAAATAATTTCTTTGTATCGTAAAACATCATTGGGAATATATTCTTCGGTGGCAAACACCGATGGAACCAATTAGAAATTTAATTGTATCGACATTCTAAAATTAGATTC
Organism: Breynia disticha f. nivosa; assembly: GCA_948193385.1. Taxonomy (NCBI): domain Eukaryota; kingdom Viridiplantae; phylum Streptophyta; class Magnoliopsida; order Malpighiales; family Phyllanthaceae; genus Breynia; species Breynia disticha. The sequence continues at coordinate 9,218 of CANYCX011006363.1, read as the reverse complement.
GTAGATTTAATATTCAGCAACTTAGTAGACACTGCTAATTGCATTACCTCGCATCCTACAAACAATGGTCTACTTGTCGATATTAACATGTCATAAATTCTTTGTGCTTTTGAGTTTGGTTCCTAAGGAATTGTAAAATTCCCATCACTTTGGAGTTCGAAGACGCCATGAGGAGCACCTGCAACTACCCTTTGTGCAATTGGATCAAATTCAGATTGACAAAATATTTCTTCTTGATGCGATGGAGTTGTATACAAACTCATCCCTTCGTGCTACGTAGGCTGTTGTAGTGCTGAATTAAATGGCTTCAACATTTTTCCCTCATATCTTTAATGAAAATAATTTGGTTCAAAATCTATAGAATACAAATGTTTGTTCACAAAATTAGGTTTTAATAGTTTTATGTTGTCACATTTACAGCATGGACAACGAAGTAATTTTGCATTCACCACAAAAACATTTGTTCACATTCATAATTCTACAAATTATTTGACCCCAAAATTGAACTAATAGTTAAGTAACCCATCAATTAAGCGGATATACATCCAATCCCTCCTATTTTTAATAATATCAAACCTAAAAAATCAAATAAATACTAAGGATAAAGCTACTTAAATTAAACTAAATTTCACATAAATACATAATAATTAGTCTACCTATCATTATATAATTATTAAAAAAATAAATTAAACTACAAAATTATGGTTAAACATAACAAATTAAGAAAATAATCTTGTTCCTCTTTTCACGAATTTTTCTTTCTCATCTCGTATGAATGAAAAATGGAGAGGTGGGTGATAGGAAAATTTGTACACAATCATTCCATATATTTTATGATGATTTGTGCTAGATTTTGATAGATAAAACTAGTGATTATCAAAGTTGTGGATCAAATATGGTTTTATCTACGTGCATTCAAGAATGAGGAAATTGCGCTAGGATTTCGATGTAAATGATTGGGTATTGATTGGGAGTATTTCAGAGCACAAATTTGGGGGACCTTGAGTTTGGTTTAGGGAATAATCCAATGGCCAAAATGGACCTTAATATTATAGCATTGCAAGCAACAAAATGTAGATGCACTTAAAGGTGAATTAGTGTTTGCGATGTAAGATTTAGAGAGCCAAGATCATATCAAAATGCAAGTGACTTGGAGCCCTAAATTGGAGGAATAAAAGAGCATTCATGAAATTCCATTTAGGCACATTTCTTGAGTCAGAAGTGGCACCACGAACATAGATAAATGGATTCACGAATTGGGCATGAAAATTGGCTCAAAAGTGACACATTTTGAGCAAGCTTTTGGATGGAATAAAGTCACATTTGTGACTATTTGTGCACCACGAATTGGAGGATGATTTTGGAAATTAATGACTCTCATTTCATGAAGAAAAACATGACCAGAAGAGAAGTCACATTCGTGATACACACGAACAGCGAATCATGCTTGAAATTCAGCAAACGTGACTCATTTTGTAGAGGATTTTGGGCGTTTTTTGGTGTCACAAAGTGGCAACTTATGTACCACGAATTGGAGGCTGAAAATTGGACCAATGAAACTTCATAAAGTGAGGAGAATGGTTTCAGAATATGAGTTACATTCATGACCAATTGGAACCATGCATGGCGCTTCAATCCATGTCAAACGTGACTCATTATGTGAGTAATTTCTTGGTAGCTTTAGTGTCATTAACGCGGTAACTTGTGTACCACGAATTGGGGCATGAAAATTGGACTCGTGACACATACTTTTATGAGGAAAATGATGTTTAGAATGGTAGTCATGTTTGTGACACACATGGACCACGAATTGTGCTCTAAATTAAGCAAACATGACTCATTTTATAAAGGGTTTTGGGCACTCTTTGGTGTCACGAACGTGGAAACTTGTGTACCACAAATTGGGGGCTGAAAATTCAGATCTTGAAACTTGATTGATTGAGGAAAATGATGGTTAGAATAGTAGTCATGTTCATGATCAAATGGAGTCATGAATTGGAGTGCAAAGGTGCCAAACGTGACACATCTAAATGAGGAAAATTTGGGCAGAATGAGTGTCATGAAAGTGACTAACTTAAGTCACATTTTGGGTATGTTTGAAGGCATCGGTGGCTCAAATTTTATGGTCCAAAATTACCTTAGAATGGCTGGCTTAAGTGTGTACCCATTCGACATTTCATAGGGCTCAAAGGAAGGCATATAAAAAGGGGGTTGTGCTAGGTTTTAGAGGACTTTTTGGGATGAACATTTTTAGAGAGGAAGAAAGGAGCATACAGGGGTTTTTATTCCTTGTTTTTTCTATGGTTATGTCTTCCTTAAGTTCATTTAGTTTTCTTTTAGTTTTTTCCATGCTAGGCTAGACATTTTTTTTTGGTTTTCCCAAGATGTAAATAAACTATCTACTTGCTTTGGTTGTTGGATTTTGTGGGTTGTGCTTGAATGAATTATCTTTTGATAGAATGAATGATTATTTGATTGGGTTTATGGATGAATGATAGGACTCACACATGGTGATTAATTGCTTGAAATGTACGTGTCGCATTGTGATTGAAAGAGCAAAGTAATTAGTTGAATCATGTGAGCAATCCATAGTAGTGACAGGCTAGGATTGTATTGCATTAGATTTGATTTAATCGAATGCTAGATTAGGAAATTTAATTACAATTTGTGTATCAATCAATTTTAGTAATCTTATCCAGAATTACGAAAGCCGAGGGATAAGAAGGCTAATCAAATAGTGTTAGCGATCCATTTGATAGAAATATGCCAATTGATGTTAATGTGTTTGATGAAATGCCTATGTGAGCAATGACCTTGCTTATTATAATGTATCGCAAAAGTAGAACATTAACTAGGTTTAAGGATGCAATTTTGAGCGTCCCAAAATGGACTCTTAATTGATGATAGCGTGAGAACACCATCATTAACCTCGATCCATCCAAGTAATCAAGTGTAAGTCTATTGAAGTATAGGAAAGCCCAGTGTTTTTAGTTATTGCTTTTAGTTTCTATTTTCATTCGCCCAATTAGTCTTTAGCAAAACTCTATAAACTCACAATTTTGTGATGTTTATTTCTTTTGTTTATTTATTGTTAGCACCGAATTGATTTATGTACTATATTCCTCGAGAGATTAGATCCTGGGAGGCATACTTCAGTGGTAAAACTACACCGATCTAGTGCACTTGCTAGACACCAGTCAAGTTTTTGGCATAGTTGCCGGGGAATGACATATTTATTTTGATTTCATCTGTTTTGTTTTTCTAATGCTTTCTTTGTTGTTATTTTCATATTTTTGTAGGTTTAGCCTTTGTTTATGGTCATTCGAGGTCACAACCATCCTGAGGAACTTGTCAATTTTTATCCTGAAATAAAGAGAGTAATTTTTTAGTAGAGAAGGAGAAATATGGGTATGGAATCACAACCGAGATTTGATGAGGGGATCTGTTTGCTGGGGGTGGAGTCCCCAATGAAATGGGCGCGGATCAATTGTTATTGAGAAGGAAGGGTAATGACAATGGCCACAATGTTGACAATGGGGCAAATGGGAGACAACCTCCGCTGCCTATAGGAGGGATTGGAAATCCCCTAGAGGTGTCTTACGCGATATTCAGAGGCCAGTTATAGGGGTATCTCCATCTTACATAGTGTTGAGCTTGGAGGCTAGAAATTGTATTTTGAACGGGCTGCACTTCAATATGCTCCCTTCCTTTCATGGACTAGCATCGGAGGATGCACTAACGTTCTTCCAAGAGTTCTACACCACGCTCCAAACCTTTCCACTCCATGGGTTGATCGAAGATAAATTGAGGATGAGGTTTTTCCCATACACCTTGAAAGATAGAGCGAAGGCTTAGCTAATTAATTTACTAGAGGGCTCTTTTAGGACATGGGATGAGGTGTACAACAAGTTCATAACAATGTACTATCCACCTCATAAGACAATCGACCTAAGGAGCAAGATTTGCACCTTCACTTAGCTGGGAAGGCTTTCCATGAGGCATGGGAGCATTTCAAGATGTTCCTCACACAATGTCCCCATTATCAGTTCCCTTTGGCCCTTCTCACTCAATTTTTCTACGAAGGGTTGACCGTGGCGAACCAATCATGTGTGGATACTACGTTCGGCACTATGATGGAGATAAGACTATCGAGGAGGCATGAGATATTTTTGAATTGGTGGCCAACAACACTCAAAATAAGGCCGTTAGAGGGAGAAAACGGGCTCATATGAGTCAAGTGTCTTACTATAATCTGAATTTCAATTCTAAGATTGATGAGCTTACAAAGTGTGTGAAGACTACAATGAGGGAGAAAGTGGCCCGAGTTGAGAACCAATGTGGTATTTATGGAGGTTGGAATCATATAAAGGATGTTTGCAGGTATGGAGCCAAAATGACCCAAGTGGGTATTGAGGAAGCCAATTTTATTGGTGGAGGAAAACCATCCCAACCAAATGATCCTTATTCCAACACCTATAACACATGAAGGAGGAACCATCCTAATTTTCGATGGAGAAATACTTCCAATTACCAAACACCACTGCCATCAAATCCATACCCACCTTCTAAGCCAAACACATACCCCTCCCAACTGTTTTAATCGAGAGACCAACCAAATTTCCCAAGACCTCCAGCTCTAAGACCCACGTACCCACCACCACCAAACCCAAATGATTCAAACTCTTCAAACAATCACAAAAAACCCAACCTAAATTTAGAAGAAATGTTTACAAAAGCTCTTGGGAAGATGGATCAATTCATGGATGCACAAACCACCACCAACCAAAGATTCAAGAATTTCATGCAAGCTTAAACCTCCATCAATAAGTCCACCTTGGCTACTTTACAAGGACTAGAGCTTCAAGTGGGACAACTAGCAAAGCAAGTAATAAAAAGAGGAAAAGGCAAAATCCCAAGTTCTTCAACTGAAAACCCAAGGGACAATGTGTGTGCTGCCACATTGGAAAGTAGGAGAAGTTTGAAAGATAAGGTCATAGAGAGGGAGTTGGATGAGAAGCATTGGCAAGTTAATGTGAGAAGGATGACAAGAATAAAAATGATGAATGTCGAGAAGATGAAACTAAGAGAAGAAATGACTGTACTAGGGGGCACCTAAGGTTGGGAAGTGGACTCATGCCATAAAAAGAAAGGAACAATTAGAGGAGGACCTTAGTTTTATGCCTCTGCCACCATTTCCTTAAGCAATCAAGGCCACTTCCAAGACCATATAGTTTTTGAAGTATTTGGAATGGAAGAGGCAAACTCAATTTAAGATACCATTCTTTGAGGCCATCTCTCACATGTCTAACTACGCAAAATTCATCAAGGCTCTTATCTCAAACAAGAAAAAATTGGAGGAATATGCATCAATGCCTTTAGTTGAAGAGTGTAGTGCCATAATTCAACAACAAATTCCTCCAAAATTGTTAGATCCGGGTTGTTTTCAGATTCCCTTATCTATTGGGACATTGGACATTGATAGGGCATTGTGTGATTTGGGGGCCTCCATCAATCTTATGCCTTTATCTTTGTATAGGAAACTTGGACTATGGGAGCTCAAGCCATGCACGACTTATTTGTAGCTTATGGATCATTCCATCAAATATCTAGAAGGTAAGGCGGATGATGTGTTAATTAGGGTTGGAAAATTCTTTTTACCCGCCAACTTCTTTGTGTTGGATATAGAGAGAGGCTCCGACTCACCGGTTATCCTTGGGAGAGTATTTCTTACTATGGGGAGAACGATAATAGACTTACAAGATGGGCTTACACTCTGATTGGGGAGTGAGACTCAAGACATTGATGTTTATCAAGCCACTAAGTGTCTGGTGATGGAGGAGGAATTATTTCAATTATAGGTAACGAATGAAGTGGTGAATGGGGAAAACACCTGCAAGGAGGTAGTGTCTTTCAAAATGGAGCAGGAGATTGGCAACAGGGGGAGTGTGGGGGTGCAAAAAAGAAGAAGAACAAGCACTCGTTTTCAAGACCATTCAAGGATAAAAAGGAAACGAAATCCACTCCAATGTTTGCTAGACAGACACTGGTAGGACAACTGCTAGACACATAGGAACTTTTTCTTAGAGTGTGAGGAGAGCCAAAAGTACAGAACCAATGTCATACACCGTGCCAGACACCATGCCAGAGGCATACCAAAGATAGAGGTGATGTGACCATCCAAGAAGACATTAAACTACTCATGTCCATAATGATGTAAAATTATGTCAATAAACTTTCTTTCCTTTCTAGCATCATTTAGTTGCATTAATCATATAGGAGCATGTTTACAATTATATCTTGCATTTTTCCTTTTTTTTTGTGTTTTGTGTACAACCCACTTTTTTTGCCTTTTTGTTAAGGAAGTGTAAATGAATGAATGCCAAAGCCAACGATGTAACCTTATGAATGGACACAACTAGTGACTAAACGAGAGAAGCTTTCTCTTTCCCTTTCTTTCTTCTTTACGTTCTAATATTCCATATCGATTTTTATCCTCAATATTTCTTCGAATGGATGCTTGATTGTGACATTGTGTTTTCCATTTTTAGGGGTTGGGATATTTGTGTGTGCTCAAAGTGTTCGAAAGGTGCGAAAATGTTTTCATTTTTGGGATAAATTTAGGTGCATAATGTGTTGTACAGTGTGTTGTATCTAGCTCTAAGTTAAATTTACTTGCATTTTTTGAGAAGCTCATAGGAAAAAGGAACTTGTATATAATGTTGAGTGTAGGCCCATCACACGATTGAGGACCTTGAGCTTGGTCTTACAAGGTTACGATGGGTTAGCTCGAGTGCTCGACTGGGAGAGTTCTCAAGTTCTATTGAGGAGGTATAAACGGTTATTTTTTATTAGCATGGGTAGTGAATACGTCTATTGCATAAAGAATTGATAAGATTTTGCCATATTAAAGAAAAACATTGTGTGAATGTTGTGAAGTACTCAAAAAGTTTGAATAAAAGGTATTCGAATGGCCGGGAGTGCAAGCCAAAAAGCGTTTTACTTTTGCGATTGCTAGAAAACCTGAAGAAAATTCAAGTTTCCGAATCATCGGGAGTGCTCGCCAAAAGCAGGTCACTTTCGCGTTCGGTAGGAAACAAAGTGAAAAGAAAAGGGCACAAAAGAAAGAAAAAAAAGCAAAGAAAAACATTGTATATTCGAAAGAGTATAAAAGCCCAAGATTTTGTTGTTCTTTGTGCTATAGATTATGTGAAAGTACTTTATGCTAATAAATACATTGATCTATGGATACCACCGAGCTTGAGGATTTCTATCATTGACTATTCGAGTACCAAAGTAGCTTGCTTGGGCAAGTTTGGGTATCAATAACACTTAGTCATTTCATGTGAAACCTCACCATTATGCACTAAGTGCTTTGAACATTACTGAAACCAATTGATGCATTTCGATTAAACTCTTAAACCCTATGTCCACATAGTTTTTCTCAGGACGAGCAAAAGAGTAAGTGTGGGAAATTTTGATAAGACCATTTATACACATTCATTCAATATATTTTATGATGATTTTTGCTATATTAAACTAGTTATTATCAAAGCTTTTGATCAAATGTGGTTTTATCTAGTTGCGTTCAAGAATATGAAAACTGCGCTAAGATTTTGATGGAAATAATCAGGTATTGAATGGGAGTATTTTCAAGCAAAAATTTTGTATACCTTAAGCTTGGTTTAGGGATTAATCCAATGGCTGAAATGGACCTCAAGATTATACCATTGCAAGCAACAAAATGGAGATGCACGTAAAGGTGAATTAGTTCTTCTGATGGATGAGTTAGTGAGCCAAGATCATATCAAAATTCGAGTGACTTGGAGCCCTAAATTGGAGGCATAAAAGATCATTCATGGTATTCCATTTAGGCACGAATTGGGCAACAAAATTTGCTCAAACGTGACACATTTTGAGCAAGATTTTGGCATGGAATAGAGTCAAGTTTGTGAGTATTTGTTCACTAAAAATTGGAGGATGATTTTGGGAATTCATGACTCTTATTTCATGAAGGAAAACATGACCAGAAGATTCATCACATTTGTGACACACATGAACCACGAGTGATGCTTGAAATTCAGCAAAATGACTCATTTTGTAGAGGATTTTGGGTAGTCTTTGGTGTCACGAAAGTGGTAACTTATGTACCATGAATTGGGGGATGAAATTTGGACTTTTGACACTTCATAAAGTGTGGACAATGGTGTCATAAGATGGGTCACGTTCGTGACTAATTGGAAACATGAATGGTGTCATAAGATGGGTCACGTTTATGTGCAATTTTTGGGCTGCTTTGGTGTAACAAACGTTGTAACTTGTGTACCATGAATTGGGGGGCTGAAAATTGAACTCGTGATACTTAATTTGATGAGGAAAATCATGGTTAGAATGGTAGTCACTTTTGTGACACACATGGACCACGAATGGTGCTCTAAGTCAAGTAAAATTGACTCATTTCATAAAGGATTTCGGGCACTCTTTGGTGTCACGAACGTGGCAACTTGGGTACCACAAATTGGGGGCCAAAGATTCAGATAGTGACACTTAATTAGATATGGAAAATTATGGTTAGAGTGTCAGTCACATTCATGATCAAATGGGGTCCTGAATTGGAATGCAAAAGTGCCCAACATGACACATCTAAGTGAGCAAAATTTGGGTAGAATGAGTCTCACGAAGATGACTAACTTGAGTTACATTTTGTGGATGTTTGAAGGAATTTGTGACTAAAAGTTTATAGTCCAAAATGACCTTAAAATGGCAGGTTTAAGTGTGGACACATTGGACATTTGACAGGGGCTCAAAGGGAGACATATAACAAGCAGATTTGCTAGGTTTTAAAGGACTTTTTGGGCAGGACATTTTTTTGAGAGGAATAGTGTAATGCCCTCAATTTATCTTTTATTTAAAAAATTTGAATTAATATGTGTAGGAAAATATGAATAATTTTTTTTTGAATTGTCTAAAATGATAATTCGGTAAAAAGATATGAGAATTTATTATAAATAATTAATAAGCTAGAAGAAAGATTAATCGGAGGTTGCAGAGTCAACCGAGAAAGAGAAACGAGGGAATAGTGAACTAGATGTGATTGAGGGTAAAATCATCCACAACTAATATATATATATATATATATATATATATATATATATATATATATATATATATATATATATATATGTATATATATATATATATAGACACACACAAAGATCTGG
>CANYCX011005778.1:0-26405 GCA_948193385.1 Breynia disticha f. nivosa | reverse complement strand
GAGCGAGTGATCGAGAGCTGCGTCAATATAAAACCCTACCTCACCTGTTGTTTTAATACTGACATATATTATCTATATATAAACGTTGGTGCTATTTCAAATGATGGGCTAAATGAAAAGGAATTAATGGGCCTGAGTTTCCTGTTAAGGGATAATTATACAAATACCACATTTTCAATAATGGAATACAATTTTAACACTCGATTTTTAATTTACCACTTCTTTTTACGGAATTTTTTTTAAAAAAAAAAATTACGGAAATATGCAGTTGTGTTTTTAATTGTAGGAAATGCTGTAGTATGTTCGTTTATTTGTGTTTATGCCAGTTCAAGTTTTGAAAATATGAAAATGCCTAATTTTGAGTTTACAATTATAAAAATGGCAGACATATTTATTGTTGCTCATTATTGTTCATATATATAGAGAGAGAATAAAACGAGATATACAATGCAAATATAAAACTAACTACTTGCTAAAAATCAGGAGATTCAAACGCACAATATATAAAAAACATATGCTTGATATTCATTGTTGTTCATTATTGTTCATATATCGAGAGAGTAAAAAGTGACATTTTAAAAATTAAAATAATCAAATCTGGTATTTTCATAATTTCAAAATTTAAACTGGTATAAACAGAAATGAACAAACTTACGATAACATTTTCAGAAATAAACACGTTACTATATATTTTGCATAATTTTCTACAGAAGATTTCAGAAAAAGACAAATAAAGTTTGAAATTTTCAATTTTCCTTTTCTATAAAGCGATAAGGTTTTGTCTCAAAAAATAACAAGTTATATAATAACCAAGTTCCTATAAATCACTCATCATAATCTCCGTAAAATACTCAATTACTAATAGACTTATTATTTTCTCTCATCTTAAATCTCTTTCAAATACTTGATTTGGAATAATAAGAACATCCAAAATTGAAAGTCTCTATTATTTTTTGCTGTTTTTATTTCAATTTTTTACTTGTCTCTATTGTTATTATTATTTGTCTCTCATGGAACTATGAAAGATCATCATATAAGAATGACCTTTGAGTGAAGGATACAAATACAGTTATTGATCATGACAAAATTATATCTTATTTCAGTTCATATTCAAGCTGATTTCTTAATTATCATTTTTATTTATTTTTTGATAACTTGTTATCATTTAATATTAGAGTTCAGCCAAATACTAATGAACTAGAAATATAGTAATGATTGCTTCTCATCATCAAACTTAATTTTGATGCCCTTGTTTGTTTGTTCTAACTAGAAACATAGTGATGATTGCTTCCCATCATCGAACCTAATTTTGATGGCCTTGTATGTTTGTTCCAGGAAGCCAATAAAAAAGAGTTTGACTTGCCTTTGTGAATTCTGATAAGGGGAACTTGTGGAATTACTATTAGAGACTACTAAAATTGATTTGGGATTGGTTATATCATGGAAGCATTGAAGTGATTTTTAAGGGTTTAATTTATACCAACGACCTCTTGGTTCAATGGTAATGGGGGCTGAACTTGGTAGGGCGGACCACGGTTCGATCCCCCGCAACGTCGATTGGAAGGGAAATGAACCTTAACCCCCAACTCCTTACCGAACCGGATTAGTCTCGGCCCAGTGGGCCGAGGATACCGAGGCTTGACAAAAAAAAGGGTTTAATTTATAAAGTGATAGAAGTTTTTGACTGTAAATTAAAAAATGATACTGTTTGTGGATAAAATGTAGATAATTTATAGATAAGGTCTGTATAGGTTGACGATTAAGTTTTCAGCGACACATTAAAATTATATGTGTAGAATGTTTGTGGACTACTTGTGGATGAATTACTTTAAAATTATATGTGTTGATGCTTTGTGGTGTGTTGTGAATATTTATTATATGTGTGGATGCTTTGTAAATTTGTTGTGGAAATTTATAAAAATTCCAACACTTAAATTAAATCAACCTTTCATTGTAGAAAGTTTGTGGACTACTTAAGGATGTGTCATTATGGAGAAAATAAATGTTTGTAGTGTTCATTATGGTTCATATATGTTCATAATTAATAATCATATTTACTTGCTAAAAATCAAGACATACAACTCAAATACGAAACTAACGCACTTGTTGAAAATTATGATATTCAAACGGCAAGATTTATAAAAAGAATAAATTTTTATATTATTTATATATGTTCATAATTAATGGGCATATCTACTTGCTAAAAATTATGATATACAAATAAATAAAAAACTAACATATTTGCTGAAAAATGAGATATTCAAACAACACAATCTATAAAAATAAACCGATATATAAATGTGTCTAGATTTATATTTTTAATATGAAATGGGTATAACTACATGATAAAAACGATTTACTTGTTTTTTAAAGCATGTATAAACATAAATAACATATTTAAAAAGTCAAAACCAAAATATGGTATTGTACATAATTAAGGTGACTTTGTTGCAAAGTTTAAGAAAAAAAGGTTGGACTAGCACACCTACTAAGGTACGTAGTCTCTTAGAGACTTAACAAGTCAGCAGGTTAGAGCATGTATGTCTCCCCTAACACCGTTACAGAACCAACTATTTAACCTCGCACCCTCAGCCGAACCCACGGACAAAATTCTTTGTTGACAATAAATCTTGAAAATGTCTAAAAAAAATTTAATTGTAAAAATAATAAATTTGAGATTTAAATTATAAAAATAATAAAATTTATAAGATTATATATATATATATATATATATATATATATATATATATATTTATATTTTTAAGTTCATATATTTTAAAAAATAATTAAATTTATAAATTCACATGCGTCCGTAATTATAAATTATTCTAAATTTGTATATGTTAACCTTGTATTCACTAGCTCATTATAAACGCAAGTACGTCAAGTAACATTAAGTATAACAAAAAGAACTAAATTGGTCGGTTTGAATCGGTGAACTAGTCTTTAGCTCAAGCTAGTTTTATCATTTAAATCGGTTTGTAAGTGAACCAATATTAAACCGACATAAAACCAAAAAATTGAACGAATTTAAGAATTAAAAAATAAATAATTTTAAAAATTAAATAATTTTATACACATATATTTATTTATTTATATTATTTTTCAATTATCAATTTAAATAATAAAATACCAATAAAATAACAACTTAATACCAAGGGGAAGCTTCCACCAGACCACAAATCTGTTGCCCAGTCCAAGTTAAGGAGAAAGAACCCATTCATTACTATTTCTACCAAAACATTCTTATGCACATCAGACATTCATCTTCCTAACCCCAACCCACCGGAATAAGATCATCACAAAGTAAACAAAATGAAACTGAACTTGTAATAAGCATTTCTGAAATGCCAACCTGCAGGGATGTATGTATAAGCTTCCCTACTTCTGACCTTTCTTCCACAACACACCAATCTTCTTCAACATGTTCCCATTTTTCTTCTTTGGTGACTCATCTTCCATGTCTTCCGAGTACGGTGATTCCATATTACCGGCCATGGGGCTGTAGCCAATGTCGACTGAACCTGTTCTCTCTACGAATTGACCGTTGTTGTTGTTCCCTGTTGAAAGCATCGCGGCCGCTGCCTCCGCCGCCTTTCTCCACTGGTCAGCCTGCACCTTTAGCTTCCTCAGTTCGGTCTCCATTTCTGTGTTTACTGCTTGTGATGCTTCCAGTTGCTCGGTGACTCGTGCTGCTTTTTTACTGCTCTTTTCTGCCTCCTCGGTTAAGTAGCCGAGTTTCATCAATGCCTCTCGTTCTGCTGCTTTTGCAGTTTCAGCTAATTCAAAAGCCTCGCCATTAGCTTTAGTTTTCTCCATTTCTCCTTTTGTGATCTCTCCCTTGAGAATCTCATTTTGCTCGGTTATACTCTGCAGTTGTGTTTCCTTGTTTGATAGACTTGCCTTCAACTCTGCCACATCTTGCTCAAACTTCTTCAGCTCCTTCTTTAGTTCAAACTCCCTTTCGCTAGGTTGATTCTTTTCGATTTTCGTAGTCGACCCAGTATTTTCCTCTGAAAGATTCTGCAATTCATTTTCCTTGTTAATCAGGTTAGCCTTTAAATGTTCAACGTCGATTTTAGCTTTCTTTAATTCTGCTTCTAGCTCAGCCTCTCTTTTCTCGGATTCTACCTTCGTCTGTTCAACTTGTTCATAAGCACTCCTGATCTGTAAAGTGCTCCGGATATATTCTTCTTGGTACCTCGTCTCAGATGCCTCCAGAGCAGATTTCAACTGACCCACTTCAAATTTCAGATTGTTAAGCTCAGTTTTTAGCTGGTTTGTATCTTCGTTTTCGAATTTCACCCGTGAATTTTCAACATCACCTGCAGAATCTGCTGGTTTACTGTTGGCACTGTCGGCCAGTTCGGCCTGTAGTTTGCTCACAACTGCTTCTAAGGACTTTACCTGAGCATTTGATTGCTCCAACTCTGATGACAAGGACGTGTGAGCCTCCACAGTCTTGACACTTTCTGCACGAAGTATCTCTGCAACTGCATTTGCTGCATCTATCCGCCTTTGAGTTTCGCTGACAAGATCTAGAGCTCGAGCCTCAGACTCTCTGCAATCACTGAGCTCATTTCTCAACTTCTCTACCAAGGAGAGGGTTTCAGTTAGTTCCATTCTCAAGCCCTGTAACTCGGCATGAGCTGACTCTGCATGTTTTGCCTGAGTAGCTTCAGATTCTGCCACCATTTCCAGCTGATTTTTCAGCTTCTGAATTTCATTCATGGCAGAACCTAAGGCAGCAGAATCAATTGAATGCTGCTTTTGAACAGCCTCAAGTTCTGACTCCCAAGCTCTATCTCGATCATGGGAAATTTTGCGAAGTTCTTGAACCCGAGCATCTTCTGAAGCAGAGAGCTCCATTAATTGCTGTTGGGATTCCTCTAGCTTTGCTGACATGGTTAAAAGCCGCTTCTTGGTATCTTCAGCCTCCTGCTGTGACCGCCTCTTTAACGACTCAGATGCGTTCAGTTGATCCTTCGCCTTCTTCAATTCCCCCTGGAGTTGAGCAAGCTGTGATTCCAATTCGGACAATCTGCTTCCACGCTTCTTCTAGAGATTCCTCACAAACAAATTTCCAGAGCGGCCGAATTAAGAAACAACTAAAAGTAAAAATGATGATTTCTTTACAAGGAACAATAGTTTTCAGCAACATCAATACCTCTGTTGCAGGGGTTCGAGGTGATTTCCGCTCAGCGACTTTAGGACTTTTGTCTTTCGGGGTCCTCGTTGCAGAATTAGGGGAGGAAACTGAGTCACCTTCTGATCCTGGAGTCTTGAGCTGTCGAGCGGTTCGTGGTGTTGCAGCAGGAGATTTCCTTTGAGGCACCTCCAAAGCGGTAGCTCTGCTCTCAAAGTAAGTGCAATGGCAATTGGAATTGTTACACATTTACGAACTTAAATAAAAATCTACCTTCAACAACTCTTGCCATACTATAGCCAGCGCAAAATCAGGAATATTAAACTAAAAGACATTGCCTGCTTAAGTCTTTTTTTCTCAAAAATATCACCATTACAGTTCATGAAGAAACATCAATTTCCCATCTGGTGATAGAATTCAACACCTTCCTTCTCTAAAATGAGAGAAGCCATGTTGAAGTTCCAGAATCACCCACCACACAGATATTGATTCATTACCTCATTTTAAGAGAAATGTTACATCATACACATCTGCTTGATACATAATCCTCTCTGCACCTTTTTCAACAGTTTTGAGAAATGGATAACATATAAAAATTATTAAATTACAATCTTTGAAAAGAAAACTGAGGTTGAAAGGATCTCAGGAATAAAATTACTCCAGTTGAGACTTGACTTTTCAAATATCATGTATCATGCTTGGATAACATAGCTACTTAGCAGGATGTATCCTGATTTGTAAATCAAAACTGAGAAGTGAAAAACAAGTAGCTTGTTGACAAAGATGAGATTGGGAGTGAGATATACAATCTATTCTGCGAATATTTCAAGACATAAAGGTAATATCCGACGCAGAATCAGAAACTCTTTGTTCAAAACAGGCTTCATTTAAAGGGAAGTATACAGAAAGAATAAGATGATGGCAATATTACCTAGCCTTTGGTGTCTGCATTGTTGTTTTCTATCTCTTTCAGAAGAAGTGATAAAGTGGCAAACTAGAAGTTCTCCTCTTCAAAAGCCCCACCTGACCCCCACCACCTGCAAGAATTCTGAGCCTAAGAAATAATTTGAACAGACTTCAGGATATATGTAGCACAAGGAAGATATTGTATTGACAACCCCAATAGTCTAACTAAACCTAACCACACAATTCCTTCAAAGAAACTCTTCAGAAACCACCCCCACTACCACCAACCAGAATTCCAAAAACAAAAATATTTCAAAAAAGCAAGAAAAATAAATGGTTGCAGTCAAAGATTTCATTAGTTATCCCATAAATCTTCATTTTTAGCTCTTAATTATTTTCCCTTTTTAATATTTCTTACCTTTCACTCCAATGCTTATGCTGCTGCTAAAGCAAAAATGAACCAACACGCTTAAATAAATTACCAACAAACTTAAATATTGATTTTGATTGTTCTGTGTCTGTTATTTGCAAAACTCAGTGTGTCATTCTGTTGTTAATTAAATGTTCTGCGCTTTCTCTTTAGTGTGTGTACCCACATAGTCAAAGCTACAGAGAAGACACTAATGAAGAGAGCAAAATTAAATCTGTCATGCCAGGAATTCAAGGAAAGTGAATAAGCCTGAACAAGAAACTTGCTTCTTAAAAAGAAATTTTAGGTGTGTATCTTTGAGTAAGTAGCAGAAAAACTTTCATGCATTGATAATTGCATAGATGTCAGAAATTCAGAAGTTTGATAAACACTGCACACAATTGATTACGCCTAAAAACTAAGTTTACTGACAAAACACTGCCACAATCTTATGAGTATTAATGTTTTAGATTTACATAGGACTAAAATGCAACAAATCACCACAAAAATAAGCTAAAGCAGTGAAAATAGTGATTGTAATAAAGAAAAAGTTTGAACTTTCAAGAAATTCACAGCCATTCCAAACTCAAAACCAGGAAAAAGAAAACTTCCTCGAAACTATTTACAGAAACTAAAGCATGCAATGCAACATTCAACCCAGAAAAAAGAACCTACAGTTGCATAACTTCACCATAAAAATGAAACAAAAGAAACTCCAAACAAGAAACACCTTATAAACACCCTTATAAAGTCTCAAACTTTACAAATTACAACATAATAAACTCAGACTCCAAGCTCAAAATGAACTCAGGACAAATAAGACTATATAAATAAGCAATGCACTTCAAAACAATAAAAAGACTGAAATTTGAGATCTGGGTCTTACCGTAAAACCTCAAAGCCAAGCCTGCACAAAAGCTTTGGCTTTGGTGAAGTTGGACTTTTTGAAAAAAACAAAGTTTGAAGTTTTAATGGTAGAGGAAGTGAAAAACCCTAGCTGAAAGAGTTTAGTTGAAAGAGCTGCATTGTTAGAGAGAGAGTAGTTGAAATGGTTTGGTGGTTTAAAGCTCAGTTCCCAAGTGAGTCACAAACACAGTTTCTCTCTCTTTCTATATTTGTCTGTGTTTTTCAGGATACTGTTCAAATATGCAACCTTGCAAGCTTCACTTCCCCACCTTCTTCACATTATACGCGCTCCTTCACGCTCCTACATTATTTACTTCTCAAGGATTATCTTCAATTCAGTGGAGATATGCAATACTTTATTTTCTGTAACTTCATTACGATTTTTTCCTCTGCAATGCATTTAAATTATCTGCTTTTGTCTTAAGTGATCAACTTGCACACTTTTCCTATTGATTACTGTCTTTTTTACTGTTTTTGGTATGGTTCTGTCGTTCCAATTGGATTATCTGCCATGAAAAGCTCGCATTAAGTAAAGTTTTATGTACTATTACTGGAAATATTGTTGTTAAGTATGTTTTAGAAAGAAAAAATATCATTTGTTTCTCCATTTCCTATTGTGTTATGGTCTATCTTGCAGAAAGAAAACAGAACATATGGTACTCTTAAGTAAATCAAATCTTACATATGAACACAACAAAGTACAGTCAGACTAACATGGATTATAGAGGCTCTTGTGATCGAACCTAACGGCGATACTATGAAATCGACGATGATGCTTATTATGAGTCCCTTAAAGGAGTGACTTAATGAGGGGTCAGATACAGCAAAAATAATTCAACCGACAAAATGCATCTGTTTTGTTTTCATGCATCACATTGGTGAAGAAAAAGAGATAGTAAATTAAAGTTGGTAGATCACTAAACGTTTTATATCAACTCTTTATGATTCCTTTATCTTGCAAATAATCCTTGCTTTGGAGTATGCATTGGAATTTGGAGTTGATGATTGAAAAAATAATGAGAGTTGATTCAGAATGATGCCATCTTTTTGGGTGTCCTTTAAGGATAAATCCAAGACAAGAGGAAAACAAAGAAAGAGCCAATGTGATATGTTTAAACTTTAAAGGCTTGCTTTGTTTAGAATGAAAGAAAGAAACAAATGCAATTATAATTAGGAGTGCTTTATCATTATTAAGTGGATGATTAACTTATACACCAAAGCAACCCAACAAAACACATCTCACAACACTACACAAATTTTAACTTGGAGTAATATATATTATCACTCATTCCCTCAAATGACATTGATTTGAGTCGGGGACAGAAACAGTAGGGGGGTGAGCGTGTCGGTTGCCCCCTTATCGTGTATACTTTTAAAATCATTTTCCTTTTACCGTGTATCTCTCTATAGCATCACTCTCTTGCCGTATTTTTTCTATACAATTTTTAACTTGTCTATTTTTAACCCCTATAAAATATTTCTGATTCCGTCGTTGATTTGAGTTTATGTTGAGTCAAGGATAGAAGAAGCAGAAAACATTGCAGTAGAAGCAGAGATAGAAGAAGCATTGTCTTCTAATGGTTAAACAGCAGCATGATACATAACCATAGATGTACTTCTCTTTCGATTAGTATGTAAATACCATAGGTTGTTCCCAAGCTCGTGAAAGATAAAAGAAGAAAGGTTTTCAGGCACCTGTTCATCATCTTTGGATGACAAGTGCTTTTCTGGAGAGAAGTGGGAAAGTAACAAGGCAGAAATCTTAGTCCAGATTTTCTTTTTGATTCTTTTCTTACAGTTGTTATTTGGTTAGTATTCTTCAACATGTTAATTTGATAGTTCCTTAGTGATTGAACTTTGGTATTCCTCCAGGATACATTCTGATTTATGTTTCTACTGAAAGAGGGCATAGTAAAATTGCTTCTCCGAAAAGGCAAGTAAAACGGATGGCGTAAAACTGAGATTTCTCGTGATTTGTCTAAAATCACCAGTTATTGTGAGACGGAAGGAGTAAACACGAATTCCAACTTGAATAAATAACAAGAAGTTTCATTACATGTGGTTCCAACCAATCAAGAAATATAAAATGACATACAACTGTTGTTCATAGAGATCTGACAGTAATTCCAGAAATTATTTGTCATCAAGATAGAAATTCGGATTCATCAACCAATGCAAATGAGATCAAATATAAATAAAACGAATTTAATAAGAACAAATGATAACCATTACCAGTGAAAATAAAACTGTTAAACTCGTAAAACTCCTCCCTGAACTCCACTTTTTGAGCAATAAACACATATTTCCGGCAAAGGACTCTGATATCAGGTGGTCCTCCACATTATTTTCCAGCTTGTGTATAAAGGAATTCAAGAATTTCCTCGACGACTATTCTCCGTTGACGATGCTGTTGCTTTCTGCGTTGAAGTTGCTTTCCACCCTAGGCGGTCCTGAATGTCGTCTTGGTCTAGCTGGCGAAGCCGGATATGAGAGACGCTTCTTTGCAGTTCCCAGGGAAGCCTTATCCTTTACAGGTGTCCCGTTCTTCTCAGCTGCCAAAGGACTTTGCAACCTGGACTTTGCTCTTGCAGACTCTGTTGGTACCATGTAGCTTGGAAGAGATGGTGAGCTTCCAAGACTTTCATCGTCTCGCATCGATCCTGCTATGCTGTGTCTTCTATGTGACTGAATACTCGTCATGCTTCTAGCATCATCATCTAGTGCCCCAAAACTGCTTCTTGGGCTGGCTGATTTCAATTTTCTAGCAACTGCAGAAGAAACTGGCTTTAAAGGGGTAGAGGGGGACTGTAGGTTCACATTTGGACTTCGCTTTTCACTGTCGACTGGTGTTAGTTTGTCCGTGTTGAGTTGGTATCGAGCATAAGACTTGCTGATTTCCCCTGCAATGCTTCGGCTTGAGTTTTTCGTAGATGAATTGCCGTTGTTGAGTTCTTTGTCTGTCAAGCCCCGGCTCTCCCAAGGATGAGCGGCCATCCAGCGTTCCAACCAACTCCAACCCCATGCAGGATTGCCTGGATTCATGAACATCGGACTTGCAGTCTTTGGAGAGTTTTTCCAGGTTTGCTGTGGAAGGAAATCACATAGGAGTAGACTTCAGAGAGCAATCATTTAAGCTTCAAGGAAAATCCAAATCGAGAAACATCTCTCTCTCAAGGTAGCATATGGTAAGTAGGACGGATTAATGCATTCACAGCATAGGAAACCAGAAACCATATGCAAATCATAAATTGACAGTCTGGTATTGCCACTACTATTGCAGGAATTTGCACAAATTGCAATCATAAATTTACTTGACATAAATGTAGGGGTTCCCCAACTTGAAGACCATCTAATAATGTCATTTCCTTTACATTCAACCATAGTGAAATAATTGGAGAAAATAGGTCACCTGGTGAGTGAACGCGTAAGCCATTGCTCTTTCCCTTCTCGTTGCTGCCTCATACTTGCTTAGAAGGTTGGCCTCAATTTGCTCTTTTGACTGTAGGCTGTCATCCCATTCCTCTCCAATCTGTTATACATCACATGTAAACTAATTCTGTCATCATTTTCTACAAAACATACAATCAAGTTCATTTTGGTAGAAGAATTAAATATCTCACTGAAACTGAACATTTGTAAACAAAACTCTAACGTGAGAAAAAATTCCATCTTGCGGACATAGGACTGCAATTTTCAGGAATCCAAACGAATTAGAACTTCGTTGCATATGTTCAAACATATTTTGGAGTCCCTGGATTCTTACACAGGAAAAAAAGCTCTAGAACATGGCAGACAAAGCAAAATATATTTGCTTTATGTTGAAAAAGAAAACTGATTATATTTGCTAATTGAAACACAAGAAGGTAAGTCAAGCTCACTGTCTTATATCAATAAACAAGAATGAAGGGAAGGACATACCCGTAAGTTCTCAAGCTCTTTTGCATGTTTTTGTAGAAGTTGTTTCTGGAGAGCCTGGTTCTCCTCTGCCATTCTCATTCTTCTTGATTGAATCTGAGACTGCACTCTTGAAAGAGTCTGCATGCACTTCAGGGTATGAGCAGCTTGTCGTTTTATGGTAGGCCCTTCCATCAGTGACTTGAGCCTGACCAATCCTCTCAAAGCGCGCAATGCTCTTCTTGCCTAGAATGAAAATCGATACAAAAGGCAGCTCATAAAATCTGCATTTAGATATAAATTTAAAGAAAAACGATGATGAACACCAACTTTCAGAAGCAAGAATAAAGCATAAAAGGTCATGATAACAAGTTGTGTTTACAACAATCTTGAACGTTTATTCAACATATGAGACAAATAAATAACACTCAGTTCAGATAAACAATTCCAGTAGGTACTTCACTAGAAATCACTAGCTATGATTAGCTGTCAAAATTAAGAATATCACATCGCAAAAACAAAACGCATATTCTAGATATAAGCTAAATTTATGCAGCATGGCACATACCATGTATCCTCGAAATGCTGTTTGAATCTTAATGGCAGCCACTTCTTTATTTGATCTTCCTGCAAACCTATTTGGCATAGCTATTTGAACAACCTCCACTGTTGTCTGAATAGAAGTAACCTCAGGTTCAGGTGCTGGTGCTGCCGCAACAGGAACCGAGTAAGGCAGCACCTCCGGTTCGTTTGAGGTCACAATTAACTTCACATCTTCAGGCTGAGGAGGCGGTACAGAAGGCGGAGAAGATTGCCTCACAACATCTTCTGCATAATTGCTCGAGTTAAGTTCCGGTAGTTGCTTCTTCAATTTCTAGAAACAATGCAATTCAAAATCATTAATGTCCTCAAGAATTCGAATCCACAACAACAGTATTACTTCACAAACCTGATCCTTCTTGGAATGAGGGCTAAGTGCTTTCTTTACATTAGAGAACCATTTCGATTTCTTCCCCATGTTCTTAGCAAAATACCGGGGCGGAGCCCCTGTTGTACAATTCTACAAGCTCCCGTAAACTCGGAACTTCCTCTGCAATCCTCAAACACAACTTTTATTAGGAAACCAATCAAGAGATTCACTTCAAAACTTCAACTGCAAAGTTCCCTTCCATATCCGTCTTTTTAACAATGAGCTACAAAAATCTACAAAAAGAAAACTCTTAAATCTTAATAACATACAAAATTCAAACAAATGCATAGAACTGTAACTAATCCAAAACCAAATAGTTGACTTCAAATTTTATTCAATTTTCGTTCAATAACATTACACATCCATCACCAACAAAACAGAAACTAAAAACAAACCCCAAATGAATACAAAAATCCAAATTTTACAGTCCCACCGACAAAAAAAAACTTGTCCCAAGCAATGTAGCAATAGAAAACAATCAAATTCGAACAAAAGAGTCCAAAAAACATAAAATAAAGTCAAAAAGATTAAATCTTTCAATTGGGGTCCATAAACAACTAGTAAAAAAAATAGTACCAGTGAAGAAGTGAAATGAGAAGATCTTAAAGAAACTTTCTTTAATAAGAAGGAGGTTCCATTCTTTTTCCTCAAAAGAAGTGAACAAAAATGATTGAAAGTGCAGAGGGTGAGGAAGAGATTAGTGTTTGAAGTGTTGTAATGAGAAGAAGAAGAAGATTACTAAAGAATTCAATGATAGGAGGAGAATATGAAGAAGAATTAGCTGGTTTTAGCTGACCCACTTCTGTGATTTTATATAATTTGCGTTAACATTTGAGCCGGATTGGGTCCCACTTTCGTTATACTTTTACCAGTTCTCTTTCGGTGCCCAGCTTCCAAGATCTCTGCTTCTCTCTCACTCTAATGTTGCCAACTTGCGATCAGAAAAAAGTGTTCTTCGGCCAACTCAACAGTTAAATGAGATGATCCATTTCCAAACAATTGCGATCAGAAAAAAGTGTTTGATTTTGTACATTCAACATCTCGGGACTTGGAACTATCGATTTTTTACAAGATAACGCGGTTTATAGCTACGCGATTAGATTTTCATCTCTATATTTTACTGCAGAAATTCGAAAACTGCATTCTTATGGTTCGAGCAATACACTTGAAAGTGCTGCTTTTGATGAAAAGCAACTCTGTTGGAACTCCAAAGTGACATAATGTTCATATTTGGACTCATGAAGTTTAATAATTCTCATGAAGTAAATTCTCACAATCGTTGAGAAAGTTTTTTTTTCTTATTTAGAAATGATTAATTTCAAAGAAATGAGAACGCAACTGATAATTTTTATCGTGCGTACTCATATAGTAATTGTGTATTTATTTATAATATTATTTTTTTTTTCACGTAATACTTTTGTTGTTGCACAAATTCAACAACAATTTCTTCACGTATCGTAAAATACACGTGTAATCTTGTAAAAAAGAACACGATCAGAGAACAGTAACTCCGACATTCAAGTTAGATTTCTCCAGAGGTCTGGTAATGTTTGCAATTAGTAAAGTGTATCTTATTGTTAAATGGGTGCCTCGTATGTATGACTAAATAAGAGAACGTAAAGTGGTATTTCTAATTTTAAACGTTCAAATTCAATTCTTTCCTCTTTTTCTTCAAATTCAATTCCTTCCTCTTTTTTCTACTCTAAGAGTTTGGAAGAATTGTTAATTTAGTCTATTGACTCATTTGACCGGACTTGACGAGATTAATGGGCTTTATAGACTTTTTAACCTAACTCACATCAACTTGTTTAAAAAATTTTCAATAAGTATATTAATATGGAAAAATATCTAAGAGGAAAAGGAAAAAAATCATTAAATGCATTGACATTAATCACAATAAATGTGTCCTGTAGGAAGCCTTAAATGTGCATTGTTTATTTTGTCAGTGGTTACATGATTAGTGGGTGAAAAAAAAGTAATTTTATTATTACTCCGTGAAATAAATAACTGTAATCATTGTATATAGTAAAAATAAATTTGAGTTTTTTATTTATTTTATAAAAAACAGTTATAATTTTATATAATCGTAAAATTTAGTAAAGCAAGAAGAGTCATCGATGAGAATAATTCTCGTATTAAAAATGGGGAAGTAATGAAAAAGAAATGAGTGGATATGATGTCCTAAATGGAACAACTAATCACGTTATTGCATAGTTAGGTATATAAGTGGGCCAGCAATTGCATTTGGGACTTGTTTGACTCGAGGGACAGCTTTGTTACCAAACCCAACAGCATCTCACGTTCTCTCCTTCTTCTAGCTGCTCCATCCGAACAATAACCGAGTTTGATTCTTCAACAGAACTTGGTTTGGCTTGATTTAGCGTTGTAAATTCGTGTTTGTCGTATTGTAATTCTGCCAGACTACTTTCTACCGAATATTCTTAATCGTACGCGATATAGACATTGCAAAAATTGATTCATATTTGTGTCGTAAATGTGTACACCTTAGGCGTAAATCATTATTGATGGTTTGAACTCCATATTTGGAGCCTTCTTGTGAAGTTTCAGAAGATTAGAGAGGTAACTCCATGATTGGAGTTTGATATTTTCAAGGACTTGTCAGCACAAAGTAAGTAGTCTTTTCCATTGACAGCACTTACAGGTTTCATTGAACTTTCTGAGACAAAGCTTCCAAGACTTGTAAGATTAAAATCATTCACGGGTTTTACATAGTAACAGACAATGATGTTTTTTGTTACAAAACGCGGCTTAAAGGGATAGTTCACTTCGAGAAACCGGATAGGAAGTCGATGGCTTCGCTGAAATCCATCAATTCTCAAAACTGACCGATGGGTCAAAAAGAAGGTCAACTCATAAACGGACTAGACTCTCCTGTTGATATTAATTCATGAGCGGTGGAGATCTTCTTACAAAAATACGTCCACCAAAATTTGGATTCCGACTGACAATTTTCTCATTTGATTTATAATCTACCTTCAAGCATTGAACATGAATTGCACTCTATAATGGTTCTTTACATAATCATTACACTCTACAATGGATTTTTAAATAGAAGATTTTTGAATGGGAAAATTGAGTCGCCAAAGCATGATTTTAGAACACTCCTCCGCTGGAATTCCCTTTAATTTCGTCTCATCTTCAAAGGCTACTTCCTTCACAAACTTTATTGAATCCTGCATTTCAAACTTCATATTTTTAAAATGTGAAAGATATCTAAAATAAGTATTTTGATATTTTGGTCTAGTAAAATATACCTGTGAAGTGTGTTGGAGTGATGAAGGTCGACCCCATCTTTCAGGATCCCAGAGGATGGAACTGTTGAATCCGAAGCTTGAAATGTGGATTGGAGGCTTCGTTTCATCACTTTCATTGTTCATTTTCTTCAGATGCCATCCTATGACTTGGGAAGAGTCGCACACAGGTCCTTCGATCATCACCTTGTTCTTGTTTGCTGTCAGAAATGCCATTGGCCATGTTCCAAATACTCTGCAAATTCAATCCCCACAAAACAAGAAGAAGAAAGAGAAATCAGTTCATAAATCAAGTGTTTGTAACAGAGAAGTTTCAGGTAAGGTTTCTGATTTTGTAAGTTAATTATTGGTTAATATATTAATGTTGTCTGCAACTACAACTACCTCATTGTTTTATGGTGTTTTTCAACAAATAAAAGCTGCATAAAGCAATAATAATATCTAATCATTCTATGTCTTAACAACAATTGAAATTGTCTTATCTAACCAACATCTGTGCTTGCGCCACAGGCGCGAAGAGGTCAAACCAAACCTTACAGTGTAAATTTATATCGCGACGCTGAAACCGCAGGTGATTCAACTGTTTAAGTTTATATCAAATGTGTGAATTAAAATAATACAATGAGGAAAAAATCGTAACGAAAGTTTAATATGAATTAAAACAATGTGTTTCTAAAGCCAAGAGCATCAAACTGTCTCCATTTTCACTAATTGTAGCAATTATATCAGAACTGGAAAATTCACTGGGAATGTGCAGAAGCAGCCTACTGCATAATCATGGCAGATGTAATAATCTGCAGATATCAAAGAAGGATAGAAGTTAAGGAGGAACGTATACGTACTCGATCTCTCTGAGTTCATCAAAGAATCCAAGATCATAAACATTGGAGAGACGAGCAAAATGAACAATGCCACTCAATCTGTGTTGCTCAATATGCTTAAGTGCAGCATTTCTCTGATGATCTAACTCGGCTTCAGAATCTGTAAAATTCTCCTTGTACTCCAAATGTCTGTACATAAGACTTGTTTTCCTAAGTATTTCCGAAACCTCGTTCGATTCAGATAGTTTTTCCACAACAATCCACAGCAATGGTGGAGGAACAAGCCTCAATGTATTGGCCAACCTCCTCAAATACACACCCTGGAATTGGTCTTTGGTGCTAGTTGGCGTGACGATAATGACCAGCCTTCTTGGCAAATTGGGTTCATTTTTCTCTTCTTCTTGTTCCAATACCATGCCTTGCTTCTCATGTTCTGATTCTCTGGACCTTTCTGGTGTAGCCACAGGCGTTTCTGCAGTTCTGTTAACATCAAAACTACCATTTCTTGTTTCTTGCAGATGCAGCATCTCAACAGGCTGAGGCGAAAACTGCGATCTACTCGCTACAAAACCTTGGCTCGAAAAGAATGAAGCTCTACCTGTGGGAGCAAAACCTGAGAAGAATCCCATAACAAAGCACAAACCGAAATGTACTACTGCTTTCTTCCATAGCTGAACTTTCTTTCTTGATCTTTCTAAGGACCCCATTTCACCCGGGACGGGAATCCCAGAAAGATATGAGATTCAGGTACCACTCAGCGAGTTCTGGCCGGAAAGATTGTTGTTTCAAGTGTGAAAAAACATACAGAAAACCATAACATTCCAACCTATCATTTTATAAAAACCAAGTTGAACATTATATGAAGATGGAAGTTAAAACTGGTAAGTGACAAGTACTGTTAAACACAAATCAAGTTTTGTTTTTTTGTTTGAATTGGTGATTAGGCATTGCTTCAATTAGTCATCCCTTCAAATGAAAGAAACATAGAAAGATGCATAGAGAGAACTTGTGATGTTGTTGTCTTCCTCACCAAACAGTTGTTGGGATTGTAACTTAACAACTAAACATAAACTCAACTAATTTACATATATTAATATCAAATTATTGTTGTGATTGTTAGATTGAATGTGGCCAATGTTATAGTTGTTGGCTACACCAGTCGTGTTTTGGTTCTCACAATTTTCTGTTAGGACTCGACATTAAGTTGGGAGTTGACTCGAGCTTCCAGGAATTGGAGACGCAAACAAAAAATCATTGTTGTGATTCAATTCTTAGTAGACTAAAATATGAATTCGTGTTGGAAAACTGAAAGGAACATAAACATTGCAAATAGTTATAAGCTTTTAGTTCGTGCTAAATGTGTCATAACCGTGACATAAATATTGCAAAAAATTGTATTAGTATTGTTTATATCGTGTCATAAACGTGTACTTACAAATCGTGCTATCGTGTCGAAAGTTAAAATAGCTCTGGTACAAGGTATTCATTTTACCAACTGATACCATTAGGTTTATGATTTTTAACTTAAGCTGTAAGAATTTTACATGTAGTGGGCCAAAATGATATTACCTTAAACGATATCTATCGTAGTACGAAATAAAGAGTACAATAAAAGTAACAAGAAAAACATAAAAGAAAGAAAAGAAAGAAGCAACATTGAATAACAAGATTTAGAAAATTCCACTACATTGCTGCAGATGATTGTCACTTGACCACTAAGCTATTCCATTCAATACCAATCAAAATTTGTCACTTCCAATCATTTTAAGGAATCATTTCTCTACCACATGAAAAGAAAACACGATTTCTAGAAGACAAGCATTGACATTTAAATGATAATGCATTGCTGCTGACTTCATTAGGATTTTAAGCAGTAAGTTTTTTGAAACCCAAGGAAAGCACAGTGACAGCAAATGAGCTTGAAGTTCAACATTGCAATTTGCAACACAAGTTGTCAACTTGTCAGGTCAGACTTCACGCAACTCATCCAACAAAGCAAACCAAGATCAGAGCAGCCAAGAAACAGATGTTCATCACGTGAATAACAGGCAAGTAATAGAACAAACCTGTTTAAGTATCAGAATCTTAAACAGAAAAGGAATCAAGTATTGCAAAATATTTTAGGATAAAAAAGAAGACAAAAATTGTCAGAAGAAAAAACCAGGAAATCACTCCAAATATAAGCACAGAGAGTCTGAAAGACAAAACACTCGCAATTGTGAAGAAAAAGCAAAAGCTGTTCACAAAACTGACAGAATAAGAAGTTGATAAATAAACCTAAGAATATTGCAGCTCCAAAAACACCTCATTTCTTCTTTGCTGCAGACTTGGTGACCTTGGCACCAGATGGGTCCTTCTTCTCAACATTCTTGATAACACCAACAGCAACAGTCTGTCTCATGTCCCTCACGGCAAAACGTCCAAGTGGTGGGTACTCGGAGAAAGTCTCCACAACCATGGGCTTGGTGGGAATCATCTTAATTAAACCAGCATCACCATTCTTCAAGAACTTGGGCTCCTTCTCGAGCTCCTTACCAGAACGCCTGTCGATCTTCGTTAAGATCTCGGCAAACTTGACGGCAATGTGGGAGGTGTGGCAATCAAGGACTGGAGCATATCCATTTCCAATCTGACCAGGATGGTTCATGATGATGACCTGGGATGTGAAGTTGGCAGCTTCCTTAGCGGGATCATCCTTAGAGTTTGAAGCAACATAACCACGCTTGAGATCCTTCACTGCAACATTCTTGACATTGAAACCAACATTATCACCTGGGAGAGCCTCCTGAAGAGCCTCGTGGTGCATCTCAACAGACTTAACTTCAGTGGTCAGACCAGATGGACCAAAGGTCACCACCATACCAGGCTTCAACACACCAGTCTCAACACGGCCAACAGGTACAGTTCCAATACCACCAATCTTGTAAACATCCTGAAGTGGGAGACGAAGTGGCTTGTCTGATGGCCTCTTGGGCTCATTGATCTGGTCAAGAGCGTCAAGGAGAGTGGGACCCTTGTACCAGTCGAGGTTGGTGGATCTCTCAATCATGTTGTCACCCTCGAAACCAGAGATTGGAACGAAGGGGATTTTGTCCGGGTTGTAACCAACCTTCTTCAAGTAGGATGAGACTTCCTTAACAATTTCATCGTACCTTGCCTTAGAGTACTTGGGGGTGGTGGCATCCATCTGTTCAAACAAAACAGCAGAATGACAGACTAATTTACAAATTCCGCAGAAAGAAACATGTTAAATCTACCTAAGAAAGGAAAGTATGAAGCAAACCTTGTTGCAGCAGCAAATCATTTGCTTGACACCAAGGGTGAAAGCAAGTAAAGCATGCTCACGAGTTTGACCATCCTTGGAAATACCAGCCTCAAAACCACCAGTGGTAGAGTCAATAATAAGAACAGCGCAGTCAGCCTGTGAGGTACCAGTAATCATGTTCTTGATAAAGTCACGGTGTCCAGGGGCATCAATGACAGTGCAGTAGTACTTGGTGGTCTCGAACTTCCAGAGAGCAATGTCAATGGTAATGCCACGTTCACGCTCAGCCTTAAGCTTGTCAAGAACCCAGGCATACTTGAATGACCTCTTGTTCATCTCAGCAGCTTCCTTCTCGAACCTCTCAATAACACGCTTGTCAATTCCTCCAAGCTTGTAGATCAAGTGACCAGTGGTGGTCGACTTTCCAGAGTCGACATGGCCAATAACCACAATATTAATGTGAACCTTCTCTTTACCCATGGTAGATCTTAAAACTGACAAAAAGAAGCACAAAAGGAAGAACAAAAACATTGTGGAGAATCAAGTTAACAATTGCCAATACAAATACAAAAAGGGTACACAACATAAACAAACAAAATAATCAATTGCAAAAAAGTCAACGAAAATAAACACAGCCGACTACATAGACAGTATATCCATCATTACCATTCACACAAGTTCAGCTTAAAGAAAAACAATTAGCTAACAAGAAAAGGTAAAATAATCAACTAACACATACAAGGCAAAATTTAACATTTAATATTGATAAAATAGAACATTATCCAAGCAAACTCATTGATTTGAATATGCAAAAACAAGTTTTACCATAAACAGAAGCACAATTTTAAATTAAAGTATGGCTGCTGGGATTCGAGCCCAGGTCTCCACACCAAACGGGTGGAATTTACCCTTAAAGTACAGACACTTAAATTTTTAGAAATAGGCTCTAACGGGTAGATATTTCTCCTGGAAAAATTCAAAAGAAACCGAGAAGATATTTCTATGCTCCAAATAGGTTTCTTTCAGGTCCATAAGTTCAAACAGGAATATATCTCATCCATGTTTCCAAGAAAAACCTTCAGAGCCATAAATTCCCTTTGAAACAACATAACAAAAAAAACAGGTATTTACACTTATGATTATAAGAAATTTTAACATCCAAAATATATTTCATTAACGCAGATCAACAGTAGCCATCTTCGATTAAATCAATACGCTCTTTAAAGCATACTTACAATATAACAAATCTAAGAAATTATGGTCAACAAACTATTAACTCCAACAAATTCAAACAAAATCAATTATCAAATTTGACAAAAAAAGGATCTCAAACAAGTAAATCACATGAATACAAACATCAGAAACAAATCAGACTCCATTGCCATAAGATTTCACAAATCAAATACAAGTTCAATTCGCAAAACAAATACACACAGAAAAACGAAAAAATAACAGGAGATAA
Source organism: Breynia disticha f. nivosa (assembly GCA_948193385.1). Classification (NCBI taxonomy): domain Eukaryota; kingdom Viridiplantae; phylum Streptophyta; class Magnoliopsida; order Malpighiales; family Phyllanthaceae; genus Breynia; species Breynia disticha. Next base: position 5,354 of record CANYCX011005778.1, on the reverse strand, counting down.
AACAAACTAAAGGTCGAACCTTTGAAAAGGGTTAAACAAAACGAAGAGCTCTCTCGAGTGAGGTAAGATGAGAGAGCAAATGTCAGCGGAAGAGGTCGAGGAAGTAAGGTTAGTTAAGCATAAGTAGTGTGAAAAAGGGTTTGGTTCAAGTAGGGTTTTCTAAGAGCCGTTGGATTGTTTTTGATCGGAGGGTGGATGGTGTAGTATTGTCTCAGCCGTTCAATATTGGATATTTGTGGTGGATTCCACCTTATGGTCAGTTCAATGAATCGGAATAGCGGAATATTTTATTTGATCGCCAAATCAGTCCTCCAACTTTAAATCTTACACAATTAGGTAGATAACAAACATATTAAGTATTCATATTTTTTATATTATTTTTAAAATCTTAGTTTATTACGTATTTTTTTAGAAAATAAATATAAACACAGTTTGACTTTTATAATTTTTAAAAAATTAGTAGTTGTGGTAGTTAAAGTTAGTTAAATTATTACTATTATGTCTTTAAAATTTTTTATTCAAAACGACTCTACCATTAAAAAATTAGTTTCATAAATGAGGGTAAGAATGTCAATATATTTATCATAAATGATTTTAAAAAAATAAATGTATCTATATATTTGGACACTATATATAGAAAATCTGCATATCTTTGAGTGACAGAGGTAGTATAATATAAATTATTAAAAAGATTAAAATTAATTAAATATTAAATAAATGATTGATAAATTTGAATTATGTTAGAGTATACTTAATAGTCTCTATAAAATACTTCATACTTTATTGATTTTTTATTAATTTTTTAATTTAATTTAATTTTATAATAATTTATATTATATCAGACTCTTTAAATATTATTTCATATTTTATATAAATAAAATAATTTGTAAGAGTTAATTTTTGTCTCTCTATATATAGAGAGTGTATGAGTATTGCTCCTAAAAATAATCTAAAGAATCTAAAAATAAGATTTGTTAGATTAATAAATTATTAATAAAATTAATAAAATAGAAAAAAAAATATTAGTGTAATAAGTGTCTTGATAATGCTCTTTCAAAGGTTGTTGAAAATATTTTAGGGTCGTCATTACTTATATTTACTATGTCAACGTATCATGTAAAGCATAAGTGGTTAAAATTTTTTAAAAAAATATGACATAAAGACTCACATTTTAATTATGCTAAACATTTTACATATTTATTTTCTAATGTACTAATTTTTTACAATCTTATTATTTTTTTAAAAAATACACCCACTAGCTACTTAATTAACTTTTAAATTTTTAATAATTTTTAGTGGGCCAATATCTACATAAAAATAAGATAAGTAAATGCACACAAACTTTTTATGTATATTATACATTTGTATCATATATTTTCAAATCTACCATTTTTTTATAATTTAACTTCCCATATTTTTTCATAAATACACTCACTAACCACTCAAATAACTTCAAAATTTTATAAATTGAATTGTTTTTATTGGGCTTGTTATTCATGTAAAAATTGAAAAAAATTAATAAAGCTATCCCTTAATGGTTACATATTAGAAAAATAACCAATAAGTTTGTTAATTAAAAAGATGACAATCTAGACATTCTATATTTAAAAAACAAAAGCCAACTACATAACTAACTTATTCCCTCAACTAATCTAACGTATTTCCAGAATCATGACTCCCCAAATATCTCTTAAAATCAATTTTATAAATCTAAGCAAATCATAATAACAGTAAATTATTCTTCCAAAATTAGCGTCAATTCAATACAAACTTTCAAATTCAAAAATCAAAACCCACGAAAATTAGTATTTTTTGGCAAAATCGAAGAAAATCGATTGTCCATCATGTTTGAAGAAATCAGACAATATGCTTATACCCAGGTATAAAATCAAATGAAATCATTCTTATTGATTATAGTTTTATATCAATTTTCTATCAAAATTTCATAATCACATCATTTTTTTTAAATATTCAAATTGAGATAAAATCTTAATGTATTTATTTTCCAAAGTTCACAAAGGTTCACATTATCAAGTTCACATAAAAATATATATGTATTTGAGCACACATTTGAAAGTTTACAAAAGTTCACATGATCAAGTTCACAAAATATATACTCAATCACTTCACACACGTTCTAAGGTTTACAGAAATTCACTTGCTCAAGTTCACAAAACATAAAATCAACTTAAACACATGTTTTAAAATTCACAGAGGTTCACGTGATCAAGTTAAAAAAATATACTCATTAAAGCACACATTCTAAGGTTTACAAAAGTTCACATGATCAAGTTATAAAAAGTATACTCAATTTGAATATATGTTTAAGGTTCACAAAGGTTGACAAGATTAAGTTCACAAAAAATATACTCAATCGCATCACAAATGTTGTAAAATTCACAGAGATTCACATGATCGTGTTCTCAAAAAAATGTACTCAATTTTAACACACATTCTAAGGTTCACGGATGTTGACATGATCAAGTAAAAAAAAATATACTTATTAAAGTACGCATTCTAAGGTTCACAGAGATTCACATGATCGTGTTCTCAAAAAAATGTACTCAATTTTAACGCACGTTCTAAGGTTCACAGATGTTCACATAATCAAGTTCAAAAAAATATACTTATTAAAGTACACATTCTAAGGTCACAAAGATTCACATGATCAAGTTCCAAAAAAATATACTCAATTTGAATCATGTTTAAGGCTCACAAGATAAAGTTCACAAAAAATATACTCAATCACATCACAAACATTTCAAAATTCACAGAGGTTCACATGATCTTATTCTCAAAAAAATATATTCAATTTGAGCAAACGCTCTAAGGTTTACAGATGTTCACATGTTCAAGTTCACAAAAAAAAATTCAATTACATCTCAAACGTTATGAGGTTCACAGAGGTTCATACGATGATATTGGCTAAAAATTCAATACCAAAACTTAAAAATATTATTTTTATAATATAAATTTTAAAAAAAGGTTATATTTATAATTAACCAAACTCATATAATGCTATTTTTACATTAAGAAAGTTCAAAAATAACATTGGGGATAATTACATCGTAAAAATCCCTATAAAATCCCGGGATAATTTCAATTATACTATACAAATTTGACATTCATTTTCAAATTTATATTTTTTTTAAAATTAATCTCTCATGCTTTTTAAGAAAAAACAGCCACTAACTTCACTAACTACCATAAATAACTTCCACCAATGGCATTGTAGAATTTCTTTTTAAAGAGTAACATCCATGTAAAACTTCCTAAAAGCCCAAAATTATAAAGTCCAGTACAAATCCAAGGAGCCCAACCTATAGAAAATCAAACTTCCCCAAATAAGAAAAAACAAACATGGAAAAATTGCCCCCAACGGGTTAGAACTTTCCTTTGGCTGGTATTGAGAAGGGCGTTGCTCACTAACGAGACGCGATTCTATAGACATATGACCTCCAGCTCGGTTTGCTCGATTTGTAATTGTGAGAGTGAGTCCACTCTTCATGTTCTGAGAGAGTGCAGAGAAGCGCAGAAGGTTTGGCTACAATTAGTTCCTGCAAGTAATATGGAGGTGTTCTTTGGAAGGAATGAGGAAGATTGGCTGGAGGAAAATCTCAAGAACGATGTACAAAATCCGGAAGGGTTGGAGTGGTCACTTATCTTTGGGATCACATGTTGGTTTTTATGGAAGTGGCAGAACCAGTTCATCTTCCAAGGTGACATAGTGCTCAAGAAAAAGGAGAGAATCATGGCTTTCTTGTTCGAGTTGCAACGGGCTCGTGAATCTGGGGCAAACCTACAGCCGCAGGTCAGACAACTCCGAATGGTGGGGTGGAGACCGCCTACAGAGGGAACTTTAAAGATTAATACGGATGCATCTTTTAGTAGAGTGACTGGTATGGCGGCTGCCGGAGGGGTGTGCAGAGATGTACAAGGTAATTGGGTTGGTGGCTTCATGATGAATTGCGGGATAAGAAATGTGGAGAATGCAGAACTGTAGGGGGTTCTTAAAGGTCTAGAGTATGCGTGGAACAAGGGGTGGAAAAAAGTTACGATAGAATGTGATAATTCTAGAATTGTCGATTATGTGAATGGTGATAACCACAATCTACAGACGAATGCTACACTAATTAGGCTTATACAGTCTTACTTGCAGAGAGAATGGCACACCAACATTGTCAAGATTTGGAGGGAAAGTAACAGTGTCGCTGACGCACTTGCAAAGAGAGGACTTGGTATCCCAAAAGGAATCCAATATTTAGAAATGGTCCCGGTGGAGATAATGCACCTATTGGACTTTGATAAGGATGGGGGAACCCAACCAAGATTTGTGATTGTATAATTTGGTCTTTGGCCTCTTCATATCAAAAAAAAAAACAAAGCATACTGATCGTTCTCCATCCATGGTTCTCCCCTCAATAGAATAACACACTCATTTAATATGTATGTTTCTTTTAGCCTCTCATTCTTCTAAGCCAATTTGCGTCTTCTCAAATCATTTTGTCTATTACCCAAATAATCCCCTATTTGAATGACTCTTACGCCCAACACTTCATCTGCGTGCTCACTCTCTCTATCTCGTCCCTCATCTTTCTCTCCCCTCAATAGAATAACACACTCATTCAATAAGGATCACCACAGGTATATCTAAGCAAGACTAGAAAGAAGGCAGGTGACTTGTGCCCTCTTTAGACATGTTCATTCTAAACTAATTCAATGACACAAAAATACTCGAATCATAGACCTGAGGCTTCACTTAGACTTGTTTCTAGTAAACAAGTTCAGGCATGTTGGTGTTTCTAAAGTTGTATAAAACAGTTATTGGGAAGAAAAATATTAATTAACTACCTAGAATAATATCCGACAAGCATTCTGTCACAATTTTCTTTAGCTCCTAATGAACCTACAAGATCTAATTCAGTTTCTATTTTCCTCAAGTATGATTGAAAACTAACTATTTCCTCTTTCATTAAATCCACTGAACTGCCACAAAATAAACTTTTCTTCTGATATGCACACAAGTTTGTCAATTTGATACTCCAACTTCAGTGTTCATAATTTTTACATCACCTACAGTAAAGTGAATGTTCTAATCTGCCTCATGAATAATTTATTCGTTAACTTCATTCGGGAAGTAAACTTCTCAGCCTGAGGATAATGGTAAACATTCACAATAGCTTCATTTGTCAAACCTTTTAACACTCACATTCGAACTGCAAGGTTTACAAGATTTCTAGTCATAAAAAAGATACAACCCAGCAATATAAGATACTTTTAAAATAGTAAAGGTGATGCAAATAGGCTGGGTACTGTTTACTCAAAATTGACTTGGCATTCCATGCAACCTCAGT
>CANYCX011005663.1:0-16611 GCA_948193385.1 Breynia disticha f. nivosa | reverse complement strand
ACCTTTTGATCACTATCCTCACACTTACAACTATCAATTTTCATTACGATAATATGATTTGTAAGTACACGTTTATGACATGACAAGAATGACAAGAGTTTAATTTTTATAATGTTTATGTCAAAACAATGATATTTGATAGAAAAATATGCACAATTATGGCACGATTAACACGAATTGGCACACTTATGTCTTGCTTATTTCATGGTTTTATATTAGTAAGTATGATTAAAAGAGAATTATATTTCTTTTATTTTTTTATTGAACGGTATGGGTTGGTGTTATTCAATCAAGCTTTGAAGATCTTTTAAACTTCATCTAATACAATATCATCCCATCTCATAGACTCATACTTTAACGAACAACAATAACCCACAAAATAAGCCGATTAATTATCGTTCATTATATATTTTGATCTTTCTTTTTATTTGTATAATGAATTACAAAAATTAAATTTGTGTCATTCATATAATAAACTTGTGTGCTTTGTTTTTAAACTTTGTCAAAGTTATGAGTAGACTTGCTTCAATAGCAAGTGACTAAGGGTGCACAAATCTTAGTAAGAAATTTAGACTCATGACCCCACAGGACGACGACAACAATAGTAATAATAATAATAAAATTATAATAATAACTCAACAAATCAATCATTATTACATCATGGTAAATAACACGCTAAAATACAAGTAAACTCCTATACAAGTGGCTAATTACACAATTGGTCCACACATCTTTGTTTTACAAACATAACAACCTCACAATGGCAAACAAACTTCACTTCAACTATTTAATAATCAGACATTGCCGGCATCTCAATCAACAGCATGAATCAATAAGAGGTACAACAGTTGCGTAAACGTCAACATTATTGTAAAAGCTTCCACTACTTTCAATCTCCAATTCCTGTGCCCTCCTATGTGTATTTCCTTGCATGCAAACCTGCCAAAAGTCCAAATTCAATTTCAGCAGGCCGGACCCATATGCACTAAATTCGGCGAACTGATAACTATAACTTTTAATCGATAAATTTGACGATATTTAAGGTAGACACTACTCATATTTAAACTGGCGAAACTTGTACTATAAAAGATTTTCTAAAATCGGGGAAGCATAGCCCCACTGATCCCTTTCAGAATTTAAGAGAGATTGAGTAAAAATTATGAAATGAAATCAGCAGTTTTACCCAAAAGCAAGAGCAGTGATGACCCATGCAACTAAAGCTGTTGCAACGACAGCGGAAAGATAATCAGTCTTCCAATCTCTCACATGGTTTCCAGCTACGATTTTGGCACCAATTCCCACCACAGCTGCTAATATCGCAAATGTTAGCAAAAGAAGTGTTGCTGCATTTCCTCCCAATCCTGCCAAAATCAAAACATTAGACTGGTCCACAACTGTTCTAGCTTCATAATTATTAGGCTAAAGATGAGGAACTGCTCACGGTATGATTGGCCTTCAATGTATTTATCGAGACACCAACTGGCAAATCCCAGTAAAACAGCATACAGAACAAAATTAAGAGTCAGTAATGGCGCCGCTACGTTCCTCCCAACTTTTGCCATCTCTGCGTTTCTTTCTCTTGCTCTGAATACTAAGTTTGAGAAGGAGGGTTTGTTCAGTATATAACGACAGAAAAGTGGACGAATTGTTTAAGGATGCGTGTAAGTGCGAGACAAGAAAAGAAGGTTTTGGTAGTTAGGATAATCATTCTTGGGTTTACAAGAAAAAGATGGACACATGTCTGAACATTATTGCAGTCTCTGTCTTTTCAATATGCTCTGGATACTTCATCTCTAGATCGAGATGTTTATCTATAATTCAGCATTATAATCCGGTGTTTATCATCTATTATGAATCCTCAATTTGTATTAATCATGTTTTAAATATCGTATTATTTTTTATCAAATATTATTATTAATAATTAATATTATCATATGTTGATCAACAAAAAAAAAACCTAAACGGTCGGTTCAGTTTATTAATTTTCTATTTGTTTAATATCGATTACTTAAAATCTATTTGTATGATAAAATTAGATCGAATTTACGGATTCAACCGACTAATTTAATCTAATTTTTATGTTTAGTAGGTTGTGACAATGATGATCTGATTTGGTACGGTTTAATGAGACGTGTGCACGAGTAAACGTGAGATTCTTGTCTTAACTGGTTTGGTGTATTTGGAGAAAGCAGTCGGAGTATGAGATAACTTTGGTTTCGAGTGTCACTATGTGACACGTGTAACCAACGTATGCAATAATCTTTCCTAGGTTTTTTTTTCTTCCAACCACTGGCAAATCTGTTTGTTAGTTTTGGTAAGAATTATTTTTTTTTCTAAAAAATGTCGTCTTTTATGATTAAGAAAAAAAAAGAACAAACAAATTGCCGGAAACATTGTTTCCATACAAGAAATGCGTTTGTCGATAGCCTTATGTTAGTGGCAGATAATTTTTATGTAATAATATGATTCGTAAGCATACAGTTATAATACGACATAAATAAAATAAATTTAATTTTTATAATAATATGGTTAAGATAATGAGAAGGATTATCTCTTATAACTTTTTAACCGTATTTCTTTAGTGATATCTATCTTCCATAATTTATCCGCAAAATAATCAGAATTTAAATATGTGATGACATGGAAAATATAATAAGCTGACCAAATTTTCACTATGATATCCATCTTTTGGTTAACTTCTTGTTCTCTTTCCTATTCTGGTTCAACTGTGTTATCAAATTGCTGCTCGACTGCATTAAATGAACATTTAGAATCAATATGTTATATAATAAATAAACACTAAATTAAGATATTTTTAGAAGTAAATGTGCAAAAGATAGTGAAAAGGTTTCATTTAATTCGAACAATTTTTTTTTAATTAGGATCGGCTTAAAAGTATGCTAATAAAGCCACGGGAATGAATCAAAATTGTCTAATCATAGAGAAATCAGCAGTATTATCAGAAGCACTGGACCTATATTGAACTAGAAAAAATGTTAAAATGGTTGATTCATTGGTCGAATCAATAATTTATTGACCGAATTAATAATTTAAAAATGATATAAATAAATAAATAAACATATATAAATATAAAAAATTATTTAATTTTTAAATTTTACTTATTATAGGGTTAGCACCATCATAAAAATGATGGAGTGACTGCCACCAAATTGTCAATGTTGAGCCATCCACTGTCATCAACACCGTGTCGCTATTAATTTCACTAGACTCGATGCCCTACGAAAAAATTACTATTATTCCTTTAAAAGTTTTTATTGGGAAAGACTATCATTAAAAAAAATTGTTTAATAAATAAGGATAAGAATGTCAATATATTTATCATAAATAAATTTAAAAAGATAAGTGTGTCTATCTTTGAGGGACATAGGGAGTATAATAATAATAATAATAATAATAATAATAATAATAATAATAATAATAATAATAATAATAATAATAATAATAATAATAATTTTTTATGTTATATGTATTACTGTTTTTTCGATATATGTATTTATACGTGCAATTCTCGAGTTTTTTTTAGTTCAAGTTATAACTTCTATTAATTTTGGTAATTAGCGTTCATTATTTAAAAATTTTAAAAACCACAAAAATTAAATTATTTCACAATTACAAATATTGTGTCTGTTAATTAATAGAAACTCTAACTAGAATTAATGCTTAAAAAAATTGAAAAAGTTTAAAATTATTTGGAAAAATACGAAATAAAAAAAAATAATTACGCATGTAATAGAAGATGGCAAAATATTGTATTCTATTATTAAGGCTATGTTGGTTTGAAATAATTCAATTTTTAATAAAAAAAAATTTATATTTTTTTACGATTAATGTCAACGTAAAATAAGTCAATAAAATTATAACTTAAAAATTAAGAAGGAAATAATAATTATTCGTAACATATTTTTAAAGAAAATATTTTTATATAAAATATAGAACTATATTTTTTATTATATTTTTAAATATTAAAGCATAAAATATTAAAAAATATAATTTTATAAAATAAATTTTAAAATATAAAAAATATTTTCAAAAGAAATTATTTTTCGTTAAATAGAGTTAATAAGGGAAATGAAAAATGAGAATGAAAAAGGCGAAAACGGTTATGGCGTGAGGGCAGTGACAGGTGGGTAGGGTTGGAGAGTAGTTGCCCATCTCAATAACACGTGTCCATCTTTAGTTGGTCCACATGTGGACACTGCATTTACTCCTCCCAACTTCTTGTAAATTTCTTTTTACTCCTTTTACTCTTTTCTCTCTCCTTATCCATTTATATTTTCTCTCTCTTATCTGCTTTTCATCTTATTTATTCTTTCATTTACATTAATTACTTAACTGGGACATTACCTTTTATTAGAAGTTTTTTTTATTTCATTATGCTTACATTTAAGATATATTATCAAATGATAAATTTGACAAAGTAGAATATGTTAATATTAATATAAATTTTTTAATCACTATCTTTAAATATGACCTATTATTCAAACTCAAATATTCTAATCTAAATTTTAATTTTTATGAAACCTTTCAATTTTTAAACTTAGATATAATTAACAAATTATCTATAGAACTTCTAATTGTTTAAATAAAATTGAAATTAAAATTTTAAAACTTACCTAATCACTTGTTGTAAATTTAAAACACAACTCATTATATTTTTAAATTATTCATAACTCACTGACAAATATAAAAAGACAAATAAATATAATAAAATAAAAATATATGAACTGGGGAAAATTTTGTTTAGTAGAATAGTTTGGTTGTGATTTTTTGTTGATCTATTCAGTTTCGTCCGGTCGTGTTGTTTCTATCTGGTGTTGTTCGGTTTAGTTTATATTCGGTTTCATCCGATGTTGAGTCTGATTATATTTTCTTCCAGTTTTGTTTTTTGAATAGTCAGTTTCGTTTGGTTTCAGTTCGATCATTTGGTTTTTAAATTTTGGTTGAGTAGCTTCTTGGTTTGATGAGTTGATGGTATTTGAAGATAATGAGGTTGAAGAAATAGTTTTTATATTGTTATTTTATGTTGTATTTTAAGTTGAACATGATATCCAATTTGAGAGGACGTGTTAAAGAATAAAAATATCATTTTATAATTGTAACTAACTTTGTACTAGAATCATCTTGTAAGCAACGTATAAATTACAAATTGTTCATGATCAATGCACACAAAAAATTCATTTCTTTTTCATTCTACTATTCAAACACTTCTCTGATTTTAAATTTTGAGATTTGTTAATGTATCTCAATATATTTCTGATCTCCTAGCATATTACTGGTTCACCTATGATGGAGTTTTAATAGAGGAATTGTCTTGGAAAAAACTTTAAAAAGAGATTTGCTGCAGAATAATTGTTCTGTTATTATGTCTTCGAAAAATATACAACATGAGAAGTTTAGTTATACAACGTAACTAAACATAATGAGGTATATATACATATATAAACGTCTTTAAGTGTTATCAAAACTAGACCGGTGATCGAACTAAAAAAGGGACTGAACAGTTGGTTTATTGGTTGAACCGGTGGTTCACTGGTCGAATTGGTAATTTAAAAATAATTTAAATAAATATATATATATATACAAAATTATTTAATTTTCAAAATATTTACTTTTTTAAATACTTAAAACCAGTCCGGTTCAACGGTTTAATACCGGTTCACTTGCATGCTAGTTTGAACGATAAACCGGACCAAACCAATGATCAGTTCACCGATTTGACCAACCGATTCAATTCGATTTTTATAACATTGGTTACTCCCCTCAAATTGGAGCATGAAGATGATGAACGCCCAGTTGGTTAAGAAAAAAATAGAGTTGAGACTTGTGGAGAGTCTTAGTAAAGATGTAAGCCGACTGTTGTGAAGTACAAGTATAATGAATTATAAGATGTCATACTTGTACCTAATTACGAATGAAATGATAATCTATCTCAATATATTTGGCGCACTCATGAAACACTGGATTTATACAATATGAAATGTTGCCTAATTATCATGACCAGAATGTTACATCCCAAAATCATTCATAATTTCCTACAACCATTTAAGCTCTTTAATTTATTTTAGGAGGCAAACTTATTAAAGAGACTGATATAACATAAATTATTTAAAAATTTAATTTAATTATAAAATAAATAAAAAATTAATAAAGTAGAGAAAATGCTCGGGAGGTTGTTGAGAATGCTATTACAGAGGTAATTCGGTTAAGTGATTGAAAAGAAAACGGTTAAGTGGGAAATTAACTGAAATTGACCGAACCGAAATCATGTAATAAAACTACATATAACCGACAAGACATTAATGGACATCACGGTTTGGAGATGGTTTATCGTGAAAAAAACCCACAACAAAAACACAACTTATCCGCCATAGAAGCTTTGACAGAGGAAGTATGGAAACTGTATGCATACAACCCAATTCTACTCTCTCTTCATTTCATTTCATCTCAGCCCAACTCTTTTGATCATAATATAGAAAAAGTGGTTTGACTTTTGAATTCGAATTTTTTTATAAGGTGTTGATTTAATTGAGTGAATCTGAGCGTAGTGGAAAGCGGGTATGATGAATTAAGGTGATGTTTGGTAAAAGTTGATTTATTTATTGAAATAGAAATGGAAAGGCGTTGGGAAACGATAGATGAAGTGGTGGAGGAGATTATGAGAATTCACAGATCGTTGCCTGAGCGGTCGGGACCAGATGAAGTTGAAGCAGCGAGAGCATTGGTAGGGAACGTGGAGAAGGAAGAGCAAGTTAAAGTTGAGTCTATTTCTAGACAAACCAAGAGCGTTCAAATCCCAGAAGAGCTTTTCTCCATTCTTGTTGAAATGCAGAAGAATTTGGTGCATTTCCAATGCAAACAAGAGAAGAGAGAGGCTTTGAAATTACTGGATCTTGAAAACGCTTACTCTCTGTTTGATGATTTGATTCAGAGAGCTTCTAGTTGCCTCCCTTCGTCTTCCTCCACCTCTTCTTATTCCAATGCTTCTGCTTCGGATTCTTCTTTCTCCGTGCCTGCTGCAACTGCAAAGGGTTCTAATAGTTTCTATAGTTCCGTCGCGGTGAAGGAGCCGGTGAGAAGCAAAGAGATGTTTACTAGAGATGATAGTTATGTTAAGCAGACTAAATCTTCGTTTTACGCGGATGGAATTGGTGTTAAAGCTTCTTCTATTCAACCTGTGCCTCATATTGTTGATTCCACTTTTAAAGGTCAAGAAGGTGAGCAGTTGAGTCTAATAAAGCTGGCTAGTTTGATTGAAGTCTCAGCCAAGAAAGGAACGCGAGATCTTAATTTGCAGAACAAGTTAATGGATCAGGTCGACTGGCTGCCTGATTCGATTGGCAAGTTATCGAGCTTGGTCACTCTAGATTTATCCGACAATAGGATTGTGGCGCTACCTGACACTATTGGAGGCCTTGCGTCTCTTACAAAGCTGGATTTACATTCCAATAGAATCCCGGAGCTTCCGGAATCTATTGGAGATCTTCTTAATCTTGTTTTTCTGGACCTCAGAGCCAATCAGTTATCATCTCTTCCTCCTACAATCAGCAGATTGGTACGTCTTCAGGAGCTTGATCTCAGCTCAAATCGGCTCTCTGTGCTCCCTGACTCAATTGGTTCACTCGTGAGCTTGAAGAAATTAAGCGTGGAGACGAATGACATTGAAGAAATTCCACATACGATTGGCCATTGTACGTCGCTTCAGGAGCTTCGTGCCGATTATAACAGGCTGAAAGCTCTACCTGAAGCTGTGGGGAAGATAGCAACCTTAGAGGTTCTATCTGTACGCTATAACAACATCAAACAACTACCTACAACGATGTCATCTCTGGTGAACTTGAAGGAGCTTGATGTGAGTTTCAATGAGCTCGAGTCAGTACCCGAAAGCTTGTGCTTTGCTACCTCACTTGTCAAGATGAACATAGGAAACAATTTCGCTGATTTGCGATCCCTGCCGAGGTCTATAGGGAATCTTGAGAACCTTGAGGAGCTTGAAATCAGCAATAATCAGATACATATCCTTCCAGATTCTTTTCGAATGCTGAAATGTTTGCGCATTCTACGCGTGGAAGAAAATCCTCTAGAAGTACCACCAAGACACATAGTTGAAAAGGGTGCCCAGGTAACGTTTCTGCTTATTTGATTTAGGCAATAGCATTTTTGTGTTTCGCTAATTGTTTTGGTTCTGCAGGCTGTTGTTCAATACATGGCTGATATTGCGGAGAACAGGAATACCAAAACGCAGCCTGTAAAACAGAAAAAGAGTTGGGCACAAATATGCTTCTTTTCCAAGTCTAACAAAAGAAAGCGTAGTGGTATGGACTATATCAAAGCGTGAAGTAGAGCAATTTGAAATGACTAGCAACACCATCTTTCTTTGGTAAGCTGATTCATTTGAATGCTCAGTTGATGGTGGTGAAGCCTTTCATTTCAATGTTCTTGATTTTTTTTGGTCTTGTAGATTGCATACTTGTGAGATTCATGAACACAATTGAGTTCATTTTCTCCTTTTGACAGGGATAACAGGAGTTTGTACAGCAGAGAACATTGAACTGTAAATCTTGGCATAAAAAACCAGGCAGGGTTTGTACAACATTTCTCACTCGTTCTTCCAATTGTAGATTTTTCTTTATATATATTTTGCTCATTGTTCTCTCTTCCTGTAATAATTCCATTTGTATCCATAGTTGTTCAGCTATAGTGAGATGTATCATTCAGCAGGTAGATCATAGAGAAACACTGTATTCTATATCCTTCAATTATGAATCCATGATGGAATTTAGGTTTTCGAATGCAGCTTATTCAATGGTAGCATGACTGGTAATTAAGCAGAGGCAGTCAAAGTTGGAAAGAGAATTGTAAAGTAGATATAGACAGACGAGATCTCACCGAAAATCACTGTGCCGTCTTCATTTCCTTGTTTTCCGTTTGCTTAGTTGGCTGCTAACTGAGGCCATTGGCGGAACTCGGAAGCTTCTTTTGGCTTCACTTGGGAAAATGAAAGAGGCGGGCATGTGAACATTTTTTTTTTCGAAACTGCAATACTTCATTAACAAACATCTTCAGCTCAAGCTGATACAATACAAGAGGGTGGAGACAATCCCCACACATGGAGTCCTGAGAAGGAATGTGCGGCCTTAGCTAACAAACAATATATTCAATGTCGAGATCAAGTCATGAGTAAGCAACTGTGTTAAAACTCGGTTGAGAGAGTTTTACCGCATTTATAGTTCTGCTTGGCTCGAACTGAGTTAGTCTAAAACGCCTAAAATACCTCGTGGTTTATAAAAAAAAACTAATAAAAACAAAGAAGATGAAGTATAAAAAACGTGGAGGTATAATGTATTTTTATAACAATATTATAATATAATTTTTTAATTAAAGTATACTATTTTTTTTTATTTATACAAATTTATTTATAAAAAGAAAATATTTTGTATATATATCTATATATATTTAAAATCTCTTCAATTGAGGAAGAGCAATGTTCCTTGTGTTTGCTAGTTGCAATTGTTGAAGCGAAAGAAATGTCAGCCTCAGCCCCATTCCCATGGAGACTCCTCCTTCTCATCAACAAAACAACGACTCTGCTTCCTTCTTCAACTCCTTCACTCTCTCCGTACCGCTCTATGTTTACTAATTTCATGCCAATCCCAAAAACATCCACAAATTTGCTTCCTAAACAAGTATTCCGCTATTCATCCTCCTCCTCTAACCATGTGTTTGATAATAGCAATGAAAATGCGAAACACTACTTGGAATTATCAGACGAAGTGCTCTTCAAACAATGCGAAATGAAGACATTCAAGGCATCTGGGCCTGGCGGACAGCACCGTAACAAACGAGACTCCGGAGTTCGTCTTAAGCACCTTCCCACATCCATCATCGCGCAGGTCATCCAAATCAACTAGCTTATTTTAAAAAAATGCAAGTAACCAACGAAAGTAATGAACTGTGTAGGCGTGCTTTGATGTTTTGTCTGTGTATAGGCTGTGGAAGACCGTTCGCAGCACAAGAATCGTGCATCAGCATTGAAGCGTTTACGCGCATTATTAGCAATCAAAGGTAAATATAAAGATGAAAAGGCTGATATGTCAATGTTTTGTTTAGTTTATAGTGAATGCATTTTGGTTCTGCATATTCGATTAGTGAGGAACAGTTTTGTAATGATTTATTTCGATTAGTGAGGAACAGCCTGGAGCTCGATTCCTATTCGCCCCCTCTGGAGCTTCTTCAGATTTTACCTCCTAAATCAACCATTAGAGGGTCCGATTGTGGACCTCAAATTGGACCAAATAATCCCAAATTCGTCATGGTATTACCGATTCATGGTGGTTTATCTATGGTATGTGTTGTTATTTGTTGTGGGTTTATTGAAATTGAACTGATTTTTCCATCGTTGAAATGTAGGGAATACAGG
The DNA here is from genome assembly GCA_948193385.1 of Breynia disticha f. nivosa. NCBI lineage: Eukaryota > Viridiplantae > Streptophyta > Magnoliopsida > Malpighiales > Phyllanthaceae > Breynia > Breynia disticha. Next base: position 6,173 of record CANYCX011005663.1, on the reverse strand, counting down.
CGCTTCTAGATTTAATCTTTGCAGTTGAGGGTTCTATATCAGAAGCCGCAAAGCGTTTGGGGTATGCTATGAGCTTCATTTTGCTGACATTGTTTGAATTCAGACTAGTAGGTGGGAAAAGAACTTTATTTTATGTGGAAGCTTAGTGTTCGCTTGTTTATTTCAAATTGAGATTTTGAAATAATATTGTCGTCTCCCGTAAATTACACTGCCTTTTTACATGCACAAAGACGAACAATTTTTAACATTTTATGGTCAATTTTGTAGTTAGCTGTGTTTAGTTTGACAAAAGTGCAAGTTTATTCATTCTGTGGTTGGGTTAGATGTCTGTTGAACTGCTTTTTAGCTGTTTCTATTGAATATTGCAGATTAAGTACAGGGGCATTATCACGATTGATATTGTCAGATGATTCTCTTTGTATGGCTGTGAATGACTTGAGATCATCAAAGGTACAGTTGGACTACTCATAATTGTTCTAGTGATTACAGTGCCGTTTCAAGGCACTGTAATCACTGTATGCCATTGAAAATTTATAGCTGATGCAACTAATAGAAACCTTGCCTTCTTCATGATGGGCTTCTGACACCACTTGTAGGTTATATGTTAATTGAAATTTGTAGTTCCCTTTTTTTAATGTTAAACTCGAGTGACTAGATTCACTTCATTGCCAATCAATGTATTAGACATTGCCTATTGGTAGGCAAGAGGAAAAAGAAAAAGAAACGTAAAGGAATGCAGAATGCAAAACTTCTTTTAATAACACAGTACATATTATTACCAATTCTGAAAACTCTTTCCTGTGAAACCTTACTACCTTAAACATTGTGAAATGCCTCAAAAATGTTCTTGAACATGCTATGTTATAGCCTCTTTCAATTTGTCAAGGGTCTTAAATTAGGTGAGTATGGCCATTTATATGGTAAGCAAGTCTTCCCTGTGAATTGGTTTTTCTTATCTTGTTGTCTCAATGGTTTGGAGCAATGTCATATCCTCCAATCCTCTAGTTTTCATTGGATACTTGTGCCCCAAATTTCCTGCGTGCACTTCTATCTTAGCCCTCGAGTATGTGATACAAGAAAATGAACAAAAGAAAAAGGAAAAAGGGAACTTTCTATGGTCGAGGGATTCGATTCTTATTTAGATACATCGTCGTCTAGTTATTAAATATTTTTTTTCTGTTCAATTTCAGCTGAATAACTTGACTTTGCAGGGTTTGAAGCCTTTGAAATAGGACTTTGCTAAGGCCAATTCATGTGCCAGGTATTGCAATCTGCCCATTTTTGCTTCATTTGTAATGCCACGACAAGACTATCCTGAGAAATATTTTCCCCTCAGTTTTATTACGTGATTCATGTTGTTAAGCAGAAGTAAATTCAGTAGCAGTTTGTTTAGTCATTAACAATATTATTCAACAAATTTTGCAGAATAGCTAACATAATTTAAGCCTTGAATTATCTATAAAAATAATTGAAGCCTTGAATTATCTATAAACAATTTTTTTTTGTTATCTACAATATTATGTTGGTGAGTAGAAATTTTTTCTTTCTTACTTGAACAGACAATCAAAATATCGGAAAAGGAGAAAATGGAAAAATGGAGTTTTCTAAACAACAGAAAATGTTTAAAATCTATGTAAGCTTTTGAAGAACGTTTTCTTTTTCAAGAATTCATGTAATTGGAGTGCAGTTTTGTGTTTGACTTATGCGTTCAACTTGCAGGAAGAAATGATTTGAAATACGGCAACAGAACTTATTCTTAAACCGTTTGAAACTAAGGCAAACTTGTATTGTATGTGTCCATTCAAACAGTGCAACCATCCTATTCCTCGTGAGTTATTCCCTGATTATGAAGTTATAATTTCCTTTCAACATATGATCCAAAACGGAACCTTTTATAAAGAATAATTCACCCGTTCTGCCCAGATCGACTGAGATCCACCGAGGCCTAATTCTAGTTTTCGGCTGATCAAAATGAAGGCTTTGCTGCATATATACATGGTGTCATAGTTGGTAAATTAGAGAGCAAAACAGGGAGTGAAAACTTGTTGATTGGAGCTTTGTTGTGTGCATCAGATGTTAACTGGTTATTTAACAATGAAATTATTAATGGTCTTATGGTTTTTCATTTTTATTCATTTTAAAAACTTTCTTTAGTTGCACATACCTAAAACAAACTTGAGAAGTGACCAAAGAACATTTGGTGGATGCTTGTTTACTTATTTTTGTCACTTGTCGACCTGTAAAACATATTCTCACAAGTGGGTTCAGATCCTGAACTTACTCTCACTGGATTAGATATGCATCGGAGTTAGAAACTATCTCATTACTGGTCAAATCAGAGTTAGAAACTATCTCATTACTGGTCAATCTTTTTTGGTTGAATTAATAGAAACATCATGTACTGATTGATGATTTATGCATGAAATTCATGGATTTCTTGTTTTCATTAGTGAGTGATTGATTAACAAGGAAAATATTATATTTGAATCTAACAACTATATATATACTTGCTCATGGTTCGATTTGTATGTTGCTTTTTTGAGGGATTTGGGAGAATAAATTGCTGGTGTGACTGCTACAGAACCTCTTGTATTTACAATTACGTGGTCCAAAATGCAAAATAATATAATTGGATGTCACCAATAGAAGGTAAGAGTGGTGTGTGAGAATCATATTCCTAAGGAATGACATTCTTCCAGCCACTATGTCTGCACTTTCCCCTCGTTCTTGTATTAAAGCTATTAATTTCTAACACGATGACATGATTTGTAAGTAGACAGCTGTGATACGACACAAATGACACATAATTAATTTTTGTAATGCTTATGATATAAATAATGATATTTATATAAAATAACATGACAAAATTACGACACTAACACTTAATACATCTTTTCCAAATGGAAAAGATGTTAAAGAAGAGAATCCTAAGACTTTGCTGGTTTCTTGAATGAATGCTTTTATCTTGAATGTTTTTGGCCTTCATTGAAAGAAAATTACAAAAGATGTTGCTCCTGTTGAGAGTTGACTTCCATGTCAACCGAGTACCCCACAGCATCATCTCATTGGCCCATATTACAGAAATATACTTTGTAGGCTGCACATTCGGACAAATAGTCTATGTTTTCTTTCTTTTGAATGTAGATTTGAGGCATTTGGCATATTTTAAAATTGGAATGTGATTATTGGTTCCTTATTTCTTCTCTCTGCTTCTTTTCTCTCGCTTTCCTTTTGATTTGCTGTATATATTCATGTTTTCTGTTTTACATATTTGTCTCACATTAAACTCTATAAGCAGAGAAACACAGGAAATGGGGGTCGATATACACGGAAAGCTACGTCTGGCTCTTGGTACAGTGAAGGATCAGGCAGCAATCAGCAAGGCGATGATGTTCCATCATGAAAACAGAGGCTATTCCGACATAGAAATTGCAGTTTTTCGAGCAACTGCTCACGACTTGAGCCTCATTGACGACAAGAACATGCATGAGATCCTTTTCTTGGTGTCTAACTCTCCAGGATCTATCCCTTTTCTCGCAGAATGCATTTCTCGCCGCCTTGCGAAGACCAGAGATCCCGTAGTGGCTATAAAATCTCTCTTGCTCATTCATCGACTCCTTCGCGGAGGAAATCGATACTTCGAGCAACAGCTACGAAATACACATGTATCCGGTCATCTGCAAATGAGCACTCACTGGTTCCTCAAGTATTCTGATCCATTAGCTTGCTTTCTACACAAATATGCATCTTATCTAGAAGAAAGGATCGGATGGGTCATTAATCAAGCTGGCAAGCTCGAACCCGTGAAGTCTCAGGGTTCAAAATTTCAACGCTACGATGAGAAATCTGTAGACTTGGTTTTTCGCGAGCTACCCAGATGTCAAGTTTTCTTAGATAAGGTCCTACAGTGTGGTTTCCTCTCTGATACTTTACCTTCACACCAACTTCATATAGCTAAAGCTGCATTGGCCAACACTTTAAAAGAGAGTTTCCAAGTTTATAAGATGCATTGTGAAGCTGTGGCAGTTCTGATTAACATATTCTTTGACTTAACAAAGCCGGCGAGAGCATTAGCCTGCCAAATACTCAAGAAGGCTTCTCAGCAAAGCAAAGAACTTGAAAACTTGTACGAGAATTGCAGAAGAATAATGGGGAAGAAGAACTTGGAGTATCCTACAGTGCAAATTATCACTATGGAACATGTGTTGGCATTGGAACAGTGCTGCAATTGTAATGATACTCCTTTATGGGATGTTCTCACAAAGTCGACCAAGATGGAACAGGTGGCTGTCGGAACAACAGGAGGAGACAGACAAACAAGCACAAATCTTTTCTCATGCAGACTAGAAACGACAATAAGTAAAGTATGGGTTTTGTTTGAAGATTAAAACTGATGGATTTCTGATATTCTTCAATAGGGATGATATGGTGGCTTAGAAGATCAATACTTAATTGTGTTTTATTTCCATTTTCCTTTTTCTTTTCATCTTTCTCCAAAAAGAGTTCATTGTAATCTGTAGATAAGTCTTGAATTTTCTGGCGTACATTTTTTTTGTCTTAACCACTTGGTGTTCTCCGTTTTTTATGGTACTAATCCGTGATCAGAGCGGAGGCACAAATCTTGTCTTACAAGGGCGACTTCGCTGGAGTTTGAACTTGGAGAGCACGCCTAGCCGAACATCATATAGGATTGAGTTGCCAATTCAACTAACATCTCGTGGTTATTCGCATACATTTAGGGCTGGCAATTGTCGACACGACCCGTTTAAATGATATGACACGACACGAAATTAAACGGGTTTTAGTTTATATTAAACGGGTTCAGGTCATAAACGGCTCAACCCGATTACGACCGGCAAAAAAACGGGTTAAACAGGTGTGAACCTATTTAAACCGCTTATGACCCGTTTTGTGACCCCCGAATTCTACTATCACTTAGGTATAATCTACCCTCCGGCAAGTGACACTCGAACTCGGAAATTATGTTTTGGTACTTTAGAAAAATTTGAAGGACAACAACATACAAATTTCATAATCCTTCGCACAAATATGTACATCTCATAATTTGAAATCAGAGCTTACAAAATTTTACAAAATTTACAATATTTTACAAAGATGAATGTCATACAAAATACGAGGTGTACAAAATATTTTAGGTTATAAAAGAAATAAGATCAAAATGATCCTATTCCGATAATAACCTAACAAAAATACAGTTTGTGCAATATGTAAGCATAGTCATGTACAAATCAAAGCCCTAATAATGTGCACCGCCCACCTCGGTTCTTCTCGACCAAATTCTCCAATATAGCAGCCAAGCACCCACCTTTGTATCCAAAAGTGATCTAATCAAGTTCCTGCCAATGTCGAATATGACAGACATAAAATGCAACATGATTTGTTATACTCAATACATCACACTTACCAAATGGACAACATCCCACATTCATTCAGAATTATAAATTCAAATCATAATTAACAACTCATCATAATTAATTACATAATTCAGTTCCATCATCACACATTCAATTCTTATCCTTTCCAACATTCATATACAATTAACTTCGGATTAATTTAGGATAAAATGACAAAACCATGAATTCTGTGGCTGACCTACTACACGGACATCACTAAACTACACGGTCTGGTCTGTGTCATTCAGCTCTGCTCCGTGTAGCAGACCAGTAGTGGTACACGGACTCGCTAAGCTACACGGTCTGGTCCGTGTACTTTAGCTCTGGTCCATGTAGCACTCCAGCATAGGTACACGGACATTTTCAAACTACACGGGCAAGTCCGTGTACTTCTTGCCTTGTCCGTGTAGCTTATCAGCATTCATTACACAACATTTTTCACATTTCACTAACTTCAATTCATATACTTGAGCAATCCAACCATTGCATAACACATCAACATTCAAATTTCACATGTCTAAACACCTTAAATCATACAAATTTTCTTCATATAAAGGATCAAAACCATATAGATAATCCATTCATAGGATTCATAGATTTCCCACCAAACATCATAAGTATGATCATTATTAACAATCTCTCATTATATAACATCAACATTCAAAGAACCATCATTCAATCTCAATTATCATCATCTAGATATGAAATGAATGATTGAATGCTCATGCACCTTCCCATATGATCATCTAAAATCTTAAT
>CANYCX011005504.1:0-18921 GCA_948193385.1 Breynia disticha f. nivosa | reverse complement strand
ATAATTAATCTCAATATACTTAATTGATTGACATGTGTCAATAAATTTATGGCAATATCAATAACTTTCTTATATATAGATAGATAGATTGTGGATTGTTTTGTTTCAAGGGTTGCTTGTTTTTGCATTAGCTTTGTAGGTAATGTGTTTATTGTTTTGTTCTTATACCTTTTTTTATAAGATTGACACGTTCATTTGACGAACAAGTTTTTTTTTTCTCTATGGGGTAAACAATATTTCGCTCATCTTCAATTTTGTACTAACGGCCAGTATGTCTTTCCGATCTGTTAGAAATTGAGGTCCGCCCATGACGTCGTGAAATGGGAAGGACCGAAATGTATTAAGTTTTATATTATAGGTGAAAGATAAGACATTTCAGTATGGTTCTTTCATTTAGAAAGTTTTAGAGAAAAACGTTTACAGAGAGTTTGTCTCTCTGTTCTCTCATATTAAAGTATACATGATGCCCGTGGTGTAGATACGATATCTACGCTCGACGATCTTTGACTGCTCCGGGAGAGGTTACACATTTGTGCCTGTACCCGGCGTATTTTATATGTCTGTGGGAAAGGCCACCAACGACGATCGGAGGAACCTGGCTCTTGGTGTATACGAGTTTCCGCTGCGGCGAAAACACAAGTAAGTCGTGTTTTCCCTTTTATTTACACCGCATTTATGCTTTCACGATCTTTATCCTTTTTGGTTGTGTTTTGATGTGTTTTTTCATGTGGTTTAGAATGTTGAGTTTTTATTAAATTTGCTTTATGAATTATAATAAAAACGTAAATTTTGTGTCATTTTATGACTGTAACGTTGTATTTATAGAATTAGCTAGAAACGTGAAGCAGTGCCAAAATGTCGATATGTCGGAGTGGTTAAGGAGACAGACTTGAAATCTGTTGGGCTTCGCCCGCGCAGGTTTGAACCCTGCTGTCGATGATTTTCATAATTCCTTCCTTTTTTAAAAAAAAAAGTATAATTATCACGATTTTCATAATTCCTTCCTTTTTTTAAAAAAAAAGTATAATTATCATTATCACCAAGTTTTTATCCCAATAAAATTACATGTAGCATAAAACAAAAAAAATGGACTTCTGGTTTCAAAAAAAAAAGGGACTTCAATACATTCTCGTTTGAATTATATTCCATGCATTTATATTTTAGAGCTGTGTACATATAAAAAAAGGTGCCCGAAATGAACAATGAAAGCGTAATTTTCCCCTGACGTGACAAAAATTACGTAACATTTATTGACATGAAGTTAATTATGTAACAATAAAAATAAATATTACATAACTTTTATCTATTATTAGCATATTGTTGTCACCCAAAATAAAAGCCTTTGTAGATTAATTATGAAAATCCTAACACCTACCTACCATTAGTGCATGTAATTGAGATTCCCCGTAGGAGGAGTAGCCCACACAATTAGGGTCATAATTAAATCTTTCTTACTCAAAAGTCCTAATCTTAGTGGTACCAACTTGACTGAGATTTTGCACAAGGAAAACCAAACAGCCACAAACAAAGATACGCCATACACCTGGGCCTACCACAATTTTTTACCCGATAATACAATTAACGAATGCACAATTAAAAACGAGACAAATGACACAATTTTTTAATATTTATATCATAAATAATAATATTTAAAAAAAATCATTGATGCGATTTCGATTCACCAAACCAAGTTGTCGCAACCTAGAGGTGCTAAATGGTTCGGAACCACTGATTTTGATTCGGAATTGGCAGTTCATGATTCAAGGAATCCCTGAACCGGAATTGAAACCAGGTGTAACCGGTTCAGAGTGGTTTAGTTCCGGTTCCGGTTTCGGCGGTTCAGTTCCGATTCGACGGTTCAGGTTCGATTTTCCTTTAAAATGAACCGAACCGACGGTTCATAGAACCAGAACCGAAACCTGACACAACAGGCTCCGCCAATTCCTATTCCAATTCCGATTTCGACTCGTCGATTTCAATTAAAATTTTACACCTCTAATCGCTGTCATATATTATTTTCTTTATGAATGAGTGAAATTGGCATCTATCATAGAGCAAGCAGATCCAGCTAGACCCACGTATTTACGTTCCCCTAATATTAACAAAATCATAAACCTTACCTAACACTTCCCTTCCTATTTATTATGATGGGGACTACCTCTCCTATCTTTATTTATTTATTTGGTCAACTTTTTGACGTCTATGCATACGTTTTTATTTTCCCTTCTTCATTTTAAGCTATGGAAAATGACAATCAGAAAATAAAAAATGTACCACTTTAATAATTCTCAAGCAGAGGAATGTCGTAAGAGATTTCATGACTCATCCCTTTTACCTCAATTAGCATCTTATTAGTTGAAGTTTCTACTTATAACTAAGCACAAACCATCTACATATTCATATGCTTGTTTTTATAAATCATGTTCGACTACTTCTCCAACTATGATTTTCTTTTTTTTTTTTCGTCTTAATATTAAAAAATACGAGGATTGGAATCAACGATGGATTTAAAAGTTTTCATAAAAATTTAAAAATATGTGAATTGAAAATAATATAAGAGAAAATATGATAAGACGAGACGAGAGGATACCAAAACATGAAAATGAAGAATTAAGACCGTGAAAAAACGGTACGCAAGCGAAGGAAGACTTTAAACTTAGCCGGCAAATCGGAAAGCATGGGAGATATGTGCGCCGGACATACGGCGACGTGGCGTTACAAATAAGAATCCTTCTGGTTACCATTTGCATGGACTGTACTGAAGTTGTTTGGACTTTGACCGTGACAGCTCGTGCTAGGGTTGAGTATGGTTATTGGAGATTTTCGAACCAAAATTGAATGTACGATTTGAAAAGAGTTAGAACAAAAAAACGTTAATATTTTATTTATTTTTCCGATATGAACTGAACTAAAATACCGAAAAGTTCCGAAATACTAAAAAATTCAAATCGAAATAACCAAAATTTTGGACTAAGTCCAATTCTTAGGCTAAAACCGAATCGACTTAAAACAATCCATAGTGACACCTAATTCGGATGGAAAAATTACAAGAATGCATAAATTTGTGTTTAAAATGATAAGAATGTCAATTAAGTTTGTTCATTTCCATTAATGTCAGTTAAAGTTTTAGAAATATGAAAATGTCTGAGTTTGAGTTTGCAATTGTAAAAATCCCAGGTTATTTTTAGTGTTTATCGTTGTTCATTATTGTTCATATGTAGAGAGAAAAAAAAATGACATTTTTGTATTTTTGAACATAAAATCTGGCATTAATATAATTGTGAATTAAAACCTTGTCAATAAAAAAAAATCAGTAAAAATGAACACAATACACTGACATTCATATCATTCTAAATTTAAAACATAGTAATTTGTATAATTGTCTGAATTGGGATTGACATTTAGTAATTTTTTTATTAAATATTATTATTTGTGTGATAAATATTATAAAAATTTTATCTGATTTTCATATCGTATTTACTCATAAATTTTATTATCGGATAATATCTTAAATTTAATTTTTTGTATTTATCTTAAGAAGATGTTAAAACACGATTATCTTATTTCCAAAATCTGAATCAAACACGCACATAACACCACACAATCCCACTTCTCACTCCAGAGTAGTTAAGAATTTGAGCAACTTGGCATCTTCTTCTTCTTCTCAAGACTTGTACTTGTCGTATTCAACCTTTAATTTCTTGCCACTTGTCACTAACCCATTTCCTAGAAGACTCCTTCTGCCTCTCTAATTGTCCCCTTAACTACATCTAAACTAATCTAAACTGCTTTTCACTTTCATGGTTTTCAATTTTCATAACAAACTCACACACAGAAGAGGTGGAGCTTATCGTTCATAACTACTTCCAAACAATAATAATATCCTTCTCTTCTCTTCTTCATGTCATCGTTTATCTGTGCTCGCAGACGATTATAAAAAAGCTTCGAGCTTTTAAATCAATTGGTTGTTTTTCTTCGTTGCCCTTTTTTCTAAGATGCTTACGCTTATTAACGCAAGGCTCAGACGGCTGTGTTCCCGTATACGGTGGCCAATTCGCCGGCGATCAAAGGGTAAAGTTGTTATAAGAAAGTTTGGGAAATCAAGTTCGAAAACTCAAATTGGGGTCCGAAATGGAGGTTCAATTAATGGTTCTGCATTAGTTTATCCAAATATACAGGTGGAAGGCTTGAGAAATGATGAGAAGAGAATAAAGATCGCAACTTTCAACGCTGCTCTGTTTTCAATGGCGCCTGCAGTGCTTAAAACAGATAAGTCCTCTGTTTTTGAGTTTGAAAATGAAGACTTCCCAAAGAGTAGAGCTTCGGTTGATCTTAATTTACGTACGAAGTCATTGAATGATAGGCCAAAGAGTATTCTAAAACAGTCACCTTTACATCCAAATTCAACAAATGGCGGTGAGAATTTGTCCAAGCAACAAAGGTTTGCTAAATCTAAATTAAGGGTATCTATAAATCTTCCTGATAATGAGATTTCATTGCTGAAAAATAGACAATCGAGCTTCAGAGAAGAAAAGAATGGTGGGGATAGTTTGAGTAGAATATTGAAAGGAAAAGCTCCAATGATGCAAGTGAGTCTTGTTATGAACACGGAAAGCTATAGGAGTACAAGAAGTGTTGTTGAAGTTTTGAGAGAATTAGATGCTGATATATTGGCTTTACAAGATGTGAAAGCTGAGGAAGAGAAAGGAATGAAGCCTCTTTCAGATTTGGCTTCTGGGTTGGGAATGCATTATGTTTTTGCTGAAAGTTGGGCACCAGAATATGGAAATGCTATTTTGTCTAAGTGGCCGATTAAGAAATGGAAAGTTCAGAAAATCTTTGACGACACAGATTTCAGGTTAGTCCAATTTGTTTCTTGAAAGCTAATTGGGTCAATTTAGCACTGTTTTAAGAAATGAAAATTCAATTTTTGAAAAGTCAGCGACTTTAGCACTGTTTTTACACAGAATTATTTGCCTTTGAAAAATCTTTTCTTAAAGTTGGATAAAATTTTGGTACTTGATTTTAATAAGTAGATGGGAATTTAGTTTTGTGATCTGTCAATCTCCTGTATTCATCAGTAAAAACTGTTGTACAGTCACCAAAAACAAAGAACAGTTCTTTCACCAATTTCATTTCTACCAGGACGAAGGCAACAGTGATTTGTTACTATAATTCTCATCATTATATGGCTGCAGAATTTTGTGTTGGTCTTGCAAAAATCTAGTCACATGCATTGATGTTTTTCTTATCCAAAAAAAGTCTTTAACTTTCCCTTAGCTTTTACAACAGTAATGATGGATTACTTCCCACTCACATCTGAGTGGAAGACCAGATCTTCTGTGTTATATCATTCTCTCACTTTTGCATGACAAGAAATTATATTAGATTGATGCGAGATATGTATTATTTTTTGAGTTAGGTGAAGATCCTATTGGTGTATTATATCTTCCTGCTGTTTTTTTTTTCCTTTACATTTTTCTTTAATATGAACATGGGACTGAGATTGGTTTGAGCTAACAGTCTAATACACACTTTATAGTTGGAATTGTTGGTTTTCTACATTATATAATTAAGTTGACAGGCCAAAAGGAGAGATAGATACCTGACAAAAACAGCACAACAGACTAATAAGTACTTGAACTGTTTTGGACACAGGAATATTCTCAAGGCCTGTATTGATGTGCCAGAGGTAGGAGAAGTCAACTTTCACTGCACACACCTCGATCATCTTGACGAGAATTGGCGAATGAAGCAGATAAATGCAATAATTCAGTCCAGTGATGGTCCTCACATTTTGGCCGGCGGACTCAACTCCTTAGATGAAACAGACTACTCTGAAGAGAGGTGGACAGACATTGTAAAGGTGACTACTTGCAGAACATTAATCATAAGATTAATTATTTGGTTGCAGATCATAACGATTGTGTTGTTCACTCTGCAGTATTACGAGGAAATGGGAAAGCCAACGCCAAAGGTCGAAGTGATGAGATTTCTGAAGAGCAGAAACTACACAGATTCAAAGGACTTTGCTGGAGAGTGTGAACCAGTCGTCATGATAGCAAAAGGACAAAGTAAGATAGATCATATATCGAGTTTGTTCGCAAGCTTTTCGGCAGAACTTTAAAGTTTTCAAACTCGACTGGTCCAAATTTAGCCTTGCAATCCACTAGAACTTTGCAGCCGAGTTACAAACGAGCTATTAACAATCCGAACAAACAGATTGGCTAATTTATTTTTCACTAATCTGCTTGTACAATTTATTTGCAGATGTGCAAGGGACATGTAAGTACGGAACACGAGTGGATTACATATTGGCATCTCCAAATTCATCCTACAAGTTTGTGCCTGGATCATACTCAGTACTATCATCAAAAGGAACTTCAGATCACCACATTGTGAAAGTTGACTTATTAAAAGTGGAGAAGAGTGAGCAAGAACAAGACCATGTGAATAGAAAGAGACGCCAGCCAAAACGCAGAGTTGTAAAGATAACCAATTCTTCTTCAAAAGGAATATGGAAGACAGATAAATAACAACGACATTCACTCGTTGTCGTGACTCCTTGTTTTTTGTTTCAATAATTCAGTATGGTCTTGGCTTTGATACATGCCTTGTAAATCATTTGTTTAGTTTGTACCATATCGAAATCGGAGTCTGATCGGAAAAAAAAGTCTCGATGTTTCAGCTTCATTGTTGTTCGAACGACGGCAGTCATATCTGCATTACAAAATTTGTTATCTACACCCAAACCACCATATCCATTCTCAATACACCTTTTTCAAACCTCCGTACTAATCCAGGTTTATCATTAACGACCATGTCGATTTTCAACCGTCCGCTACTCCTTTTCGTCGTCAGATTGAATCTGGGCCGTCCACTTACTTTATCCAACGTGGATAAAAATGGTGGTAAGTCTTGTATTTCTCTCGTTTCCCCCCACCTCCTTATTCCTTCATTTGGCCAGGCAACGTTGTTTGGGTTGGATTTGGAGGCGGTGATTTCAATTGTATTGGTGTTGGGCGATAAAATAACATCTTGACGGCGAAAATTGGAGAGAGAAGTAGAGGAATCGAGATTTTGATTGAATGCAATCATGATTAGTGCAATGTGATTTGATCCAGAGGGATTAAATATATATAGAGAATCAAACTGCAAGGTAAGCAGAATGAAATTGTGGATAAAGTTGGCTTCCGAAGCTTCCGCTGAGTACAGCGAGTTTCATTGGTTGGATATTTCCGTAACGGACTCAGGAAAAATCTCTACACGTAGACCAAGTGTGGCCTACGGATATCATATGTGTGAAAAAGCTGTAAACTATACCGTTTCAACTATTAATGTCTGCCTTCTGTTTTAGTAATGATTCAACTCTCACGGGATTTTCATGTAGCTAACATTCATAGACAAGCTGACGCTTCGATTGGTGATGTCAGTGCGATTTGATTCATAACAAAAGGCAATTGGCTGAGTTCAATTTTTTCAAATGCAAAGTCATCGCATTGAATCGCACCAACTGTTATTGTGGAAAATGAATTGCTCATATTCTTCGTGACAGGACAAATCTGTCCGAATCTGTCGTGCATCTGAAAGAACTAATGCACATCCTCTCCCTTCATCATAGTGAGGTAATGACCTCAAATTGCATGAAATGAGTTTTTCTCATCATTCTTTCTTTCACTATGCATTAATCGTTGCTTGAATTTGTTCCAGGGTTTTTCCTTTTGTTTCTGGCACCACCGTGATCACGAACACAATTGACAAAGCATTAATTGCAGCATAGAGAAGGAAGGTACCTGAAACCACATTCAAGTATGCTAACTTGGAATTCTTATGTGCTGATCGATAAGACTGCAGCTTCAGCATTTTATACTTGCCAGTGTGTATTTTATTATCATATCTCGTAACAATCACTTTAAATGTGTTAAAATTTGGATGCCTTACCCCAAGAGCTCCAAGTCATAAGGAAGTTGTAAGTGTAGGATATTGCCCATGCACCAAACCAATTAACTAGAGTTGCTAAGCTTCCTCCTACTCCTTTAATATTTATGGGAAATACCTGAACAATAGGTTGAGATCAGGATTTTTGAACAACAATTTATAAAGGAATTTGTCTTGAGAATAGGTTACCTCTGACATTACAACCCAAGGGACTGCTCCCATTCCTGCTGAAAAGAATCCTATATACACCTGAACTTGGGACAATCGTCAGATATCAAATACTGAGTGATATTTCTCTTTGTTAGAGAGTAAATATGATCTGGAATTATGATGTAGTTTAACTCAAGTTTTTATTATTACCAGTATACCAGTAACCGCTAGTATGGGGACCGCCTTCAGTGCCAATTCATATTCCTGTTCAACAGAAGATAATTATTAACAATATCAATTCTTATTTGGCAGATAACAATAAGGTGGTGCTTGTTGGACTGTGACCAACCTTTAAGTAGAATGAAATCCCAGTTATTAAGCAGCCAAGGACCAGACCGGTTCCTGAAACCTGGAATACAAGAAAGGTATATTTAGCTTCAAGTATTACAGTGATCTGTCCCATAAAAACTTTGAGCCAACTGAACTAAGTAGAAGAAAACATACCAATAGAAGTGGCTTTCTTCCAGCCTTATCAATTACTGCTGTGTTAAGGGCTGTGACAACAACCTGCAGAAAAGATTCAAAGATAATAAAATAGCTCAGAAGTTCAAGTGTACTTGAGGCCGGCAAAGTTCTGTGAAGTATGAAACCTGAAGAATGGCATAGGTTATGGTTCCAACACTGGCTGAAAATCCTGGGATTTAGCCAACACAAAAATTTGCAGGTTCAGTAATTGATCATATAAATGTAGTAGGTAAGCACAAACGAGGTGTTTCTCTTTGATCATATTTTCAGATGCATTTCTTTATTTTAATTGTTAATAAGAAGAGCTTATAGGAAACGTTTTACTCTCTCTTCTTTTGTGAGAAACATTTATAAGGGCATCTTCAGGTGTTACCTGCTGACTCAAAAATATTGGTGACATAAAAGCAGATACCATTGATTCCTCCAAATTGTTGGAAGACCATCAATCCAACTCCTATCTGTTGAAGTGAGGAAAGGTCAGAAAATGATTTAATGAGGTTTACTGGATGCTAAACACCTTGCATAGCTTAAACATTTTGATCACATCTGTAAACTAGAGAAAATAATGTGAAATGAAAAGGAAAAGAAAGAGAAGAAGAAAAGGAGTACGATCACTGATCGTCGATATCTCCTCTGGAATAAATCTAATAGTTTCGCTTTCGGTAGCCGTTCAAGAGTCTCTATATAATCCTGTCAGACAATAGCATGAAACATTGCATCATTCTCGTTGTCTATCCATAAACATTATTAATGAAAATCAGTGATACAATAAGCTTTGAAGATCATTTGAGAACCTTGATTTCGTCTGCTTCTTGAGTTATACCTGCATTGCTGCCGCGAAGTTTTTTCAGTGAAGTTTCAAATTCTTTTTCACGTCCAATCTTCGCCTGTATTCATGAGACGATTTGCTCATATAATATGCCATATTCCTTTATCACTTTTCTCACACAATTGAAATTTCTATTCTGTTATCATTACCAGCCATCTTGGAGACTCAGGGATGAGAAACAGGCCAAAAAGAAGAATAGCGCATGGGACAAGTCCTGCAAGCAGAGAGTACACCTCTCATAGTTAGTTGATGATTGAACACAAAAATGTTGAATCAAGGAATTGTACCGGTTAATGCCAAAGTCCTCCATGGTAGTACTGTCCCTATGATGAAGGCAACCGATACTCCAGTGCAAATCATAACCTGTGAGGTAAGATCCTTAATATATTTGCTAGGTCTATGAAATTCAAGTTCTTACAACTCAGTATCATTCACATCTTTTACCTGATTTACAGCTGTCAGTGCTCCTCGAAGATTCTTTGGCGTAATTTCAGCTATAAAAACAGGTACCTTTTCATCATATCAACAGTAACATTAGTATATTGCAATGATTTTATATGCGAAACATGACATTAGTGAATTGCATATTAAAGAAGAAGAAAGAATGATACCACATAGGAAAACACGCCCATCCCATATCCTGTTGCCAGTCTCCCAATGTCCAACAACAAAGCACCCTTTTCAATAGGTTAAAAGATGGATCAGATGTGGTCACATAATATAATCTTTGTTGCTGTTCTGGAACACGATATTTTGATGAAACAAACCTGAGCAAAGTATATGGCGAGCCACCCTGCAATGCAGAAGGCAGTAGAAACTCTCATTGCCTGCAATGCAGAATACTTTAAAAGTGAGCATTTGCTTATCATATTTGATTCTGTCATAAAAATATTGAAGAACCCAGAACTTACCCCTTTTCGACCTATATAATCTGCAATAGGTCCACTCGTTATTGCTCCAATCATTGCCCCAAAAGTTAGTATGGAACCAAACAGAGAATACTGCAAGCATGCACAGAGTAATAGCAACTAGATCATATATATTGAAAGTTAATATCCCTTGTTTTGATTTCAGGCAATTGGAAATGCAGGGATCGACATAACAGGGGCTAATATGTCGATTCCTATTGCATTTTCCTTTCCATGCTTGCGTTTAGTTGAATGCATTTCTCTGTTCATTTTACAAATAACATGACTGCATGTATGGAATTAGGCCCTGGCATTTGCCAAATTAAATGAAATAATAGAGCATACTTCGATATCAAAGACGACATAATTATACAATTTCTTTATTTTTTTTCCCTTGAATCAAATCGAAGGTGGTCTACAAGGTTCTATTTGACTCCACTTTTTTTTTTTTTTTGAAATCAATTTGACTCCACTTATTACAAGACACTTGCCTAGCCAACATTCAAATCCGTTTATACCCAAACTTTTATGGTTTGCCCCAACATTTCCTATTTGTTCGATCGTTGTTGAATAGTATTCGGATATTAAATTAATCTTCCCATAAGGTAATTTTAATTTGGTTGATTTTCACTCTTTTAATCAGATTCTCTACCACACCCACAATAAGAATTTTTATCGTAATGTGGTCTCTCGACAATACACATATAAACCTAGAGCTTACAATTTTTAAAGACAAAAATATAAAACTTTCTTACTCTCACACTCAAACTAGTTAAATGAACCAAGTATTTTGTAATACAAAACAACTAAGCCTAAAATCTATTTATAAGAAAAAGAACTTTTTACAATTTTACTCCTAAATAATATGTATTGTTTCCCACTCAGACCAATGTGTTATTTCCCAACATAAAATGTGGTCACAAGGTATTGACATCAATAATTGTGCTGTCTGAGACCCTACCTTATCTGATAATTCCAAAGGGAAAATCTCCATGGGAAGTAATATTCATATTCCATGTACTCTATTCTCATGTTATATGATTCTGCTACACATGCTTACATACGAAGGATTCACTTAATTACCTGTGCTAGAGACAGAGAAAGATCTTCTGTTATGGCGTCTTGGGTGGGTGACGAGAAGCCTGCCTGAGAAGATTACAACCGAACATTTACTTCCCAGTCAGAAGTAATAAACTTAACAAGATAAGTTACAGTTCAGTTGATTCTCACTTTGAACGTTCTGAATTATGAACTTGTGAGCTCAAAATAAACTGAGAACTTACACAGGACCCGAATTCGAAAGAGCCGCAGACTGCAACAAATGTGCTGAAGTATACCATCCATAGACTTCCTTTGCTGCTATCAGATCTATCTTCATTCGACAGGTTCTTCGGCATGAGTGGTGCTGTTGTCTCTTCATGTGCACTGTTATCACCATTCTCTATGTCCTCCATGACGGCCACAGCGTCAATATTTACCCTTCAATATGCGGCTCTATACCTCTGTATATGGCGAAGAGATGAAGCTTGAAGAAATGATATTTTGAGGTGACTGAGAAGATATTGAAAGTGGAAGGAAGACGACTTTATGTGGCAGTGAGAATGTCTATAACTTATATTACGATACAAGGAAAGGACTCTCAACCATGGGGGCTGCTTTTCTGTTCATGGTCTTTCAGTTCCATGCCTTCTTAATAATATGTGCACAAGTACGATGGTTGCGTAACCATGTAGCTATTGCTTGGTTGGCTTTGTCTTTTTTGTTCTCTTTTCATTTGATATTTGCAGACTTGTACTATTATAAATTATTGCATCCTAGAAACTCTGTATTTTGCAGGAAATTGGATAGAATATTTGCTCGTATTTTAAATACACAAGGCAACAGACAGTTGTGTGTACAGAAATTTTTGTAAGAAAATATGAAAAATTGACGAATTTAAAGTAATATAAGAACACACACGACAAGAGAACAACACCATACGTTGAAACACGATAAGAGAGCGGTCGTAGCTCTTTTTTTTTGTCTGAACCACGAGGTATCATGAGCATTAATCCTCGTTCGAGCCGGGCGGACCACAAAGGCGACAAAGCTCTCTCAAACAAATTTTAACGCAGCTGCGTACCCAAGCGGTCGTAACTGCTATGATTATTCAGACAAGTACGATTGAATAAGCCAGAAGAAGAGTGGGACTTTTCTATGGCTAATTTCCTGCGACTGAATCATTATGTAGTTGGAGTGGCATGGGGAATCCAGGGGACGGCAAATGTTTCTGGGATCAAAATGTTCGCCATTTTAATTACTCAAGGAAGTGATGCAGATAGTTGATTTTCAGAGGATGTTTTATTAAAGGCAAGTGGATGTGGGCCTTTTGTGCGATGACGATATGTTACAGATATGTCTTATCAGAAACTAAGTAGCTGCCATTCTTCCCCTACTTCCGACTTTGATTGGTAGATATTTGTTCAACTTGAATCATGAAGAACTAAGTTCCTTGGTAAAACAAAATGTCCAGTACACGATCAAGGATATACAGATAAGGCATAATGATCCAAGTCGGAAACAAATAAAGAGGAAATTAAACTAGAAAAATGGAGATTGTAAAGCAAGAATTTTTATATGTGATAAGGTACAAGTTTGCTGATGAAATGCAGATACCCAGTTGAACAAGTAAAATACCAAATCTGTATTCATTTAAAAAATCAATAAAATGTGTAGGGTTGTAATTTTTTCTTTGAGCTCGACGTTGTCTTGATTAAGTAAATTCAAAATGTAATTAAGCTTGAACATTCGTTAACTGTAAAGAGGGTCAACCAGCATATTAAGGATGATGTGTGGTTTGATTCTGGCTCCGTAGCGGCGCTAGAGGAGGCATACAGACTTAAACATGCTGGTTTGTCAGGTTCTAACGGAGACTCTCTGTCCTTAACTTGTGAGATATTCCGATTCCTTGCCTAATTTTTTTTTAAATGTAATTATGCTGGGACTGGTGCCAATATTTGTTCCAAAATGCTTAATGGTGGAATGGAAATTATGACTAAAAAAACATAAAACATTTAACTGATTAAATCTAACCAAAATTAAGTTAACTATTTGAAGTAGTTATATTCATAATTAAATTTATAACAAATCATCATTAGTGGTTTAGTTAGTGTTTTGAAGTTTTTAAAATCCACTTTCAATTGAACCGACTTATCATACACCAATCTTAAAAAAAAATAAGTATAAATACTATTAATCAAAATTTTTTACTCTTAACATTAGCTGACCTTATTTTTAATTTATTGTTATGTGGAGTGAATCTTAATTTTTTAATTCAAATTGAAAATAACTGTTTTTAAGTTGTATTTTTTAACAAAATAATTTTTCTAATTATTATTGTTTAATATTATTTTTTTTATCAACTAGTTAAACTAACCAAATTGAACTATTATTTGTTTGGTATGTCGATAAATATACTAATAAAATAATTAAA
The DNA here is from genome assembly GCA_948193385.1 of Breynia disticha f. nivosa. NCBI lineage: Eukaryota > Viridiplantae > Streptophyta > Magnoliopsida > Malpighiales > Phyllanthaceae > Breynia > Breynia disticha. The sequence goes on along the minus strand of CANYCX011005504.1, from coordinate 5,099 downwards.
TTGATGATTAATAATATATTCAACTGTAAAAAATAAATAAATTAAATAATTTAAACAAATAACCGATCAAACTTATTATTAATATTCTATTCTCCTTGTTCATCTGTTCTTATACTTACTTTTTTTATATATGAGTTATTTTCTTCTGATTGAATATTCCACTAAAATAATCCATCAGATTGCATAGCATAGCCGCCACCAGAGAAGATTAAAGGCAAGCAGCTGCAAATCTGCAATAACCAAAAAGAAACCTAAACTTCCGTTTCATTTCTCCATTTAATGATCAATCCTGAAAGATGGTTCATCGCAGCTAAATCACAAAAGGCAATTGGGAAAATGAAAATAAATTGGTAATCATCTTTTAATCAACAAAATTAAAAGAATCAAAGCTTTAGATTGTTGTGTATTCTTATCTTTACAAATGGGAGGTCTGATTTCACACCTCAAAAACCATGAAATTGAATACAATGAACCAGGCAAGCATGCCAATCTGAGGAAAATCTGCTGCTGAGTAATTACAACTGTTCTACTGATCTGGAGTTTGAAGCTGCAGACACTTCTCCCTTACCGGAAGTGTCTGTTTCCGATGTGTATGGATGGTAGCCGGTGGGACTCGTCAGCTGACCCGAAAAGCTACTGCTCATACATCTTTCTATATCATCCAACTCCGCTACAATAGGAATTGGCCTTTCGGGAATTGAAGGAACTGGCAAATCTGTCTCCAACATTTTCACAACTTGATCCATGGTTGGCCTGGCACCTAACTCTGGATGCGAGCAAACTACTGCAACTAATACATACTTCTCCATAATAGCCTCTGTGCCCATTTCAGGCATACCATCTTCAATGACATCTAAACTTCTTCCCTCCCTCACCAATGACCATGCCCAATCAGTCACCAGAGAGGGTTGATTCTCCTCACTCATCATGAGTGCTTTCTTCCCACTCAAAAGCTCAAGAAAGACAACACCGAAGCTGTACACATCGCTTCTATCGGTGAGCTGTCCGTATAAAGCGTACTCTGGGGCGACGTACCCCATCGTCCCAGCTACCCTGGTACTAAAATGTGTCAATCCTTCTGGTATAAACTTTGCTAAACCGAAATCTGCCACCTGTGGCTCAAACCTTTCATCCAAAAGTATATTACTAGCTTTGATATCTCGATGAATGATTGCAGGCTGAGCTCCAAAATGCAGATAAGCCAACCCTCTTGCTGTCCCTAACGCAATTTTCTGCCGGACAGGCCAGCTAAGCTTTTCGCCTGCCGACCCAAACAGATGATCATGTAAGCTCCCATTCTTCACCAAATCACAAACTATGATCCTTTGGTGCCCTTCTATCTGAGTACTTGCAGTACAATACCCTCGCAACCCAACGAGGTTGACATGCCTCACACTAGCAATAACCTCAACTTCATGAACAAAATTAGCTTCACCAGCAGCAGAACAATTCTTAAACCTCTTAATGGCAACCTGAGTTCCATCCAGCAATTCGCCTTTATAAACATTACCATACCCTCCTCTCCCAATAATATAATCCCTGGAGAAATTTCTAGTGGCCTTCCTAATCTCATCAAAACTAAATCGAACCAAACTAGTACTTTGACTAATAGACTCCAACCCAGTCCTGAAACCAGTCTCAACCCCGCCAATTCTCTCTCTCTCTTTCTTAAAAATCCAAACTTTCCTCTTATACAACCAAAACCCAATAACCAAAACCAAAAATCCAACACAAAGCACAACAATAACAACCACGATCACAGCTTTCTTCTTATGACTTTCCTTAAACGACTCAAAATCAAGCAAAAATAAACACTTTGCAGTACCTTCATCAGTAGGTCCAAAACTATTACCAAATGCAGCTGCATAAATCCTAGGATAATCCTGACAAGTGGAAACATTCCCAATTGACCTCCCAGTCAAATACAAAGCCTGAAGCCTTGAACAACTCGTAGTACAAACTGCACAAGGTGAATTATTTCCAAGAGACTGATTACAACTATTTATAGTATCATTCAAAACTTGAGGTGGGACCAAGTTTTCAAATTGAGACCTAGTAGAAATATTCATACAACCTTGAGAAATCCAACTAGTTTGAAATCCACAAGTGGACAGAATATCAAAACCTGGAGCGATTTCATCGATAAGTTGCTGATAAACTCGCCAGCACAACTCAGACGAGTTGAGAGGAGGGAGGAAGGAGCCAGTGCGTTGGAGATACTGGGCTTGGACGAGTCGCAGGCCTTGGAGAATGTATTGGCATTCCTGGGAAGTGGGTACCTTGGAACGTTTGGCGCCTTTGAGAAGAGTCCTCAAAGAGTTGAAGTTGAGAGGACATGAAACGGTGGCGTTTTGGGAGAGAGTTAGGGTAGGGAAGAGAAGGAGTGTTAGGGTGATTGTGATGAGGAGGTGGGACATTTTGGAAGGATTAATGAAGTTGGTTTAGGCATTTAGGATTTAGGACAAAGAAGAAAGTTGTTTGTGAGTGAAGTGTTGTGTTGTCTTAACCAGCTGTTGTAGTTTGACGGTTAATAAGTGGCGATGGTTGGTAGCATCAGTAGATTCTCGGAAACTCACTTCAGTTGTTTTGTTCGTTTGCTTCTCTCAGTTACTGTGAAGATGAAGAAAAAACCAGCAAGTTCATAGATAAGCTGATACAGGACTGTTCTAATTTGTTTAATAAATGTCCAAACACCCCTACTCGTCGAATAAGTTAAGCTGAACTTACGAGATCATGGCAGTACATATTTTTCGAACCAATTAAGTGGAACTCGTAAATGTGCGATGAGATGGTGAACCAAAGATTGGTTAAGAACTCATTTGTAAATTATGTCTCATTTCAATTATACACTTATTCCAACACCCTCTGTGTGTTCAACGGCAATCAGCACACTAAAAGTGTGAAGTTCAATCTTGTTCCGTAGCGACACTAGGAGAGTCATATAAGCTCTAAGTTCGTTAGGTCTCGCTGAGACTCCTGTCCTTATTCGTTGGTTAACCGAACCCTTTTTCTAAAATTTTTCCACAAAAAAAGCTTCTTCCAACAACTCATATAAACACCTCAAATGATGCTATTCTTTTATGTGATTTAAAGCATCAATAAAATATTTTGTCGTCTTTATTTTATATGTAAAATTATATATTTTATATATAAAGTGGTCAAACTTTGGGTAGTGGATTGTCTTATCGTGTAGATGCCAAATGGGGTCTTTCGGATTTATCAACTTGAATGATTGAATATGGGATTGGTTAGGTTTGAGAGACTTCGCAGAAGCCGATTCGGTGATGTTTTGAGTTTTAACAGTTCCTTTCATGGAGTCGACAGATTGTCAAACGGAAGAGTTGAATGAAGTAGAAAAATTGAAGTCGTGTTTCAGAAATGATACCAGAGGATCAAACCATTCGGATTTAGCTGGAAACTCATTTCTAAGCAGATGATATCAGAGCACTTTTACTACGAGTTTCTTTAAAAGAAGATTTATTGAGACAAAAGGTTCTGATTGTTAGATGTAGTTAAATAAAAAAGAATTCCGTCTTTGAAAGATTGATATTAAAATTCACTTTAATAAACCATAAGATATTCTGAGCACCCCAGATTAATTCTCGTTCGAGCCGGGCAGGACTACAAGGGCGACAAAACTCTCCAACAAAGTTTTAACGCAGCTGCGTACCAAAGACTCGAACTTGAGATCTCTGGTTAAGTTAGAACAACCACACGCCAGTTGATTTAGTGGTACACGTTTTAATCATTCTCAATAGTCTTCTTGTTAAACAATTGAACAGATGACGACTGTCAATTGGAAATTTCAGATTCGGACGGCGGTTGCTGCTTCAAGCTAATGCAGCCACTCCACCTTAGGTCTTGCAAGGATAACAGGTTACAAATTGAGGATCTAAATGAGTCGAACTGTTTACGAATGGTTTGATGTTTGGTTTAAAAAGTTCGTTCGTCATTTGATTTTATATTGAGTGAGTCGAGTTTGAATAATTTTTTGAAAGCTGAACTTAAACACTCCAAAATTCAACTCAAAAAGATCATGAACAGACTCATTTAATGTTCATGAATAAATTTAATTATATATTTGATGTTTTTATATGTATTAGTTTGTAGTTTTTATATTTGTTTTGCATTTTAAATAAGTATGCAATTTATTTAAAAATAAATTAATATTAGAAAAATTTGTATTTTAATAAAATATAAAACATATCATTATAAATTATACCATACTAATAAAATATAAAAAATAGAAGTATTAATAATATTATATAAATATATCAATTTTTTATTTTATATAAAAAATCATAATTTAATTTTTATTTAATTAAAATCGAAAAGTTCTTAGAATAGTTTCTCAAGTTCAGTTAAAGTCAAATTTATAAAATTTTAAACGAACACACATTTCAAAGTTCAATTTGATTACTACTTAGTTACTAGCTTGAAAAAAAAACAGCTTACAAAATAAAACATACTTTGTTATTTCTGAATGCCAAATATGGCTTCTCATTCTGTTATGCTTATCTTTCTTATTTCTTTTTTCGTTGACTTTCTTATAGAATAAAACATGCTTTTTGTTCCTTAATCTTGTCATTAACAGACTCGGCTTTATTAATTAATTGATTAAAAGTTGAGATACAGAAGACTGAAGCTGCATAAGCTAATCACATTACAAACTGCTACTGACATAGATTTATTACATAAGGGATATTTATTTGGAATTGGTGTCTTCTACGGTGAGGACGTTTCACGCTGAGCTTAACCGATAAATGTCAATAGTTATTCCGAACTAAAATTTATGAAATGTGGTAGCTGATAAGGTAATCATAGCATGCACAAGGCAGCTTCCAGAAATGCCTTTAAAAAAAAATCATGTGAGTAAAGGAGAAGGTAAATTTTAATATGAGACTCTTAAGAAGGGGACTCGTTTAACTGAAAATGTACAAATTACGTAAAATTAAAGCAGGATGGTTAAGCAAGCCGTAGAAAGAAGGATTGATATGGAAGTTGGTGGCCATGATTGAATAAGATAATGTGTTGTTTTTTCTGTCTTTGAGTCGCAAATTCTAGATAGTGTACTCTGTTTTCTACATGCCTGCGCCTAA
>CANYCX011005403.1:0-16293 GCA_948193385.1 Breynia disticha f. nivosa | reverse complement strand
CATAGAACATCAATATAGCACACAGCAACATCAAGATCACACAGATCAATATCCACACAGGATAGCACACAGCAATCACGAACCACACAGGTTCTATATCACCCAGATATCCATAACATGGCATTATAAATAGATGAATGCAAAAGTATGCAATGCCAAATGCAAATCCACACAGGATGACCCCGGGGTTTTGTCCACAATAGCACACAGCAGTGAAAATCCTCTATCGCACACAATAAAGGAATGGCGCACAGCCTGAGCATATAGCTCATAAATACGTACAGCACACAGCATGTCCAGGACAGTACACAGCACCTTCTTTATCCACACAGGAAATCATAGCCACATAGGCATCGTGTCATATAAATGATATGCAACACATGTGAATGTATAGATGGCATTCATATAATCGCACACAGCATCATATCATGTTTTTCATTGAACCATTCATAGCACATAGCAAATGAACATAGAAAACATGTAACCATCTCACACAGAGTAATATCATATTCTATATAGGAAAAACAATGATCACACAGATCATAAAGCACAAAGCAAGTAAAATACGATCCTAAGATCATTTAGTTTCATCCATTTACATTCTAACTAGTATGAATTAATCATACAAATGTAAACATAATCGTAAGAACACTTACGAAACCCCTTACAAAAAAACTTACTAACATAATCGTAAGCATAACCCACTTACCTCAACAATATATGAAGTCAACTTTGGGCTCAACTTCGATCCAAACATTGTACAGATCCTCCTATATGAATTTAAACACATAAGGCTGTTAAATAATCTTATTCCTTACTAATTTCATCATTTACAATCATCAACACAACCCTAAGATCAAAATCACATTTCCTCAGGACCTCACTAACTACCAACTTCCTTTACTTCATTCAATCATGATGCCACATAAGGTAACTCATTAGGAGAAGTGTAATTAGCTAAAAATCAACTAACTAACACTTTCTTCCTACTCAATTCAATCTTAACTCAACATCGCAACAGCCTTTTCATTCTCCCTTTTCACATATCAAGTCAAAAGTAAGATTATTGACTTACCTTATTGACTTTTACTCTGAATTTGCAAGAAATCCTATTATTCCTTGCTGAAATCAATCTCCTTCATGTAACGGTTTTCAGCTGCTCTTTTTCCTCACTTTGCTTTGTTTTTTTAATAACACAGAAGCGTCAGTCGATTAGCTCATATTAACCTAGCCAACACGACTTCGAGCACGGATCGTTCCATCAGGTCGTACCATTCTTTCTTAACACAAGTTTCTATTCAGTCGTGCACGACTTTCTTCTATAATAAATTCAACATGGGTGTTGATTTTCTAGACTCGAGCATGAGGTCATGCTCGTTTGCACACATGAGCACGGGTGTTCTCATAACCGTGCCTACTATAGATTCTTGAAGAATTTTCTGCATATTCCTAAATCAATCCGAATTGCTTCTATTTTAAGTTATTTTCCATATAACTTAATTCGTATAAATTCAGGATGTTACATGTTGGGTATGCTTAATGGTTAAATGATCTTGTTTGCTGAGAATTGATTAATGAACCGAAACATAAAGAGAGAAACAGAATGGCAGCACACTCATCGTGCTGACCATCACGTCCTCATGCTGGATATTGAATCTAGATAAATGTTACGAGCACGACCCGCGCTCAAATAAGTCACGACCCGTGTTGACTAGGAAAGTAATGATGAGCACGCCCTCGTGTTCATCGAGCAGGCCCGGTGCTGACTGGAGTTCCCCTGCACTTTATTTAAACAGCAACACTTGTTTACACTTACTGAATATTTAAATATACTTACTCCCTGTCTGTCTGTTTGCATGTTGTGCAGGTCTAGTAGGATTTCACGAGGTGGATTCGAGCACAGATTTAATAAACGTAGATGGTTTTGTACATACGATTTCATATGAGTTAATGATTTGAACTTTGTATTATATTGGCATTTGTAAATATTTTTATACGTGATAAGTTGTTGATTTTTCAACTTTGAACATATGTTATCCATGTTTTTGAAAATATTCAGAAATAAATGGTTTTAATTTTGAGTCCCACAAAATGACCTAATCATTTCATTTGGGTGCGGCCACACTCTTCCCAATCTTGTCTATCAAGCGGTCAGTGATATCTGCTCTCATTTTCATGAGAGGGTCAATCTTTTCACTTCACTCATGCTCTTCCTTGTGATTCTTAGCATACCCAATCAACCCATACTTGTCAACTTTTTACGGTTATGTTAGGCGTATGTCAAAGTACACTAAAAATCACAATAAGCGACATAGTAATTTTCAACCTAATGATAATATTTGACATTGCAAATAGTGATCGCTCTCCAAATACAATGTCCTACATTGTACCTATGCACTTTGCTATATATCCCAAATATCTGTGACCTATAGAACATGATCACCTACAAAGTACATACTAGTCTTAATTCATTTTTATTCCCATAGAAACAAGCGACTAGGGATATTTAAAATGTTAATCTCATAACTTCCAGGTTCTACTATCAAGGTCCTCAACCTTGATACCTCAAGCGCTTAATTAATATTCTTAGATATTTTATAAAACACATACCACAGGTCAATACATGAAGTGATAAAACAATGCCTCATAATTTTATTACTCAATAATAAAAGTTACAAATAATGTATTGGGCTAGGACTTACACTAACAATAAGTTTATTAGTCATCCAAAGAAGATCTACAACAAAGATTCACAATTTTCAAGAGTTCCAAAGTGACCAAAATGTGTCTAATGATTATATCTTCAAAAAAGAGTATAAAAGCCTTCAAAGGATTTCAAAAATAAGAGATTGAACATATGTACTTCATTAAATACCATCTTACCAAGAATTCAGGATACTTTATTGCATTTTAATGTACTTCAAGTGAGTTTTCTTGCATTGGTGAAACTGATTTCTTGTATTGGGCGAGTAATCACCATAGTACTGAGTTAGAGAAACACGAGAGTTTAAAAGTTAGGATTGATTGAATAGTTTTGTTGGGTGGTTTGAGTTAGCTTTTGTAAAAGTGTAAGATTTGTTACTAAGCTTAGAAAGTGAAATTATAATTGTGAATTGTTATAGTGAGTGATTGAAAATCTTTAGTAGAGCTACTAAGGTAGTAGGAGTAGGCAAGTTGGTGTCAAAGTACTATAAATCATCATGTTCTTTGCTATTACCACTAAGTGTTTGTTGAAATTTTGCAAAAAATCCTAAAAACAATAAATACACGATTCAACATCCCTCCTTCTTCTCATGGATTCTTCAAGAGCATCTAATTGCTTCTTAGATCTTAAGTTGAACATATGATTCAATCAGACAATAGGATTGACAAACATTGTGAGTAAATCAGATTGAAGTCTAATTTCCTAATGATGATATGGATTTGAGTATGAGATGTTTGTTTCTAGTTTCATAAAAGAGTTAAGTGGACATAAAAGAGAATTGATCATCTTAATCATGTTAAGATATATGTTGACTCACGTTACATGATTTTAAAAATAACCTCAGAGATTGTTGTTTACACGTTTGTGAAGTTTTGTGGTTTAGTCCGTAAGATGTATTTTCAATGAACACGTGAATTTTAGATAGGAAGATTGAAATATATCTGGAGTACTTTATGTAAGATTCTAAGTTGTGTCATAAGGACATATACTCACATTGGATGATATAAGTAGCTTCATATCAAGTTGTGTAAAGTACGAGTGCATGCAACCAATTTTCATGAGAATTCCTAAATTGGGATAATATGGGTGTTTCTATTTTTATATGAGTCATTAGGGTATTTTTTTTCATGATCAATCCATGCAAGTGAGAATTGAAAGAAAAAAAAATTGATGTGTAAAAGAAAGTATAAACCATATTTTCTGGTTATGTTAATCATCACAACCACAAGTGTTGATGGTTATACTATCTAAACATTTTTCTAAAGTGAAAATGGTCCTAATTTTAACTTTAATGGAAGTTAATTCCTTTGGTATCTGGGTGTTCTTTTCTCATGTGAAAGTTTTAGAACTTTATAATTTTTTAGCTGGAAACTTAATCTCTGTAGTTTCTTAACTTCAATGAGAGTTTTTTTCGAAACATGCAGTTATAAAAGTTTCACAACAATATTTTAAGTGTTGAATTTTGTGATTCTTTTAATAACTTCATTAGTTAAGAGTAAACTATAAAAGTTATCTCATTTCATTTACAAGTTCTTGGATTAAAGCAATGAGAATGCTAATGACATCTATTAGATCAAAATAAAATTGAATATTAGTTGTTCTAACCAAAGCAATGAGAACAAAAATGTATTGATTTGATTGAATTTTAGCTATGTGCTAAAATGGTTAACTTGAATGGCAAGGACATATTGAGATCAAGTTGGATACAAAGTCCAATATAAAAAGTTTTAAAAAGAAGTTGTGAAACACTTTTAATTGCTGCAAAATTTACCTCAAAAAGATTTAATCAAGATGACTAGTTTAATCTTTAGACTCGTATAATCTCATATGGAGATTTAAATTATGATATCCATATGTTAAACATTATGTAACTTATAGTAAAATTTATAAAACATAAGAGTGTTTAACTTTGTGAATTGGAAATTTATTGGTATGTTTCATATTAATTATGATCATTCCATACATATTTTAAGATGCATTTTGTTGTTCTTATTTGTGTATAAGTAATACACATATGGGTAAAATTAATCAATCTACTGTGATTTGAATGATTTATGAGTTAACCTCAAAAATGAAATCTCAAGAAAATTGTATTTTTCTCATAAAGAATTAAGACTAATTTAATTAGGCATTAATCGATAGACATTTTGATGTAATTGAGTAGATACTAGTTTCACAGAAGGTACAACCAAATAATGCCAAAAAATAACAAAAGAAGTGAGACAATTTGAATCAAAATTATTAGCATATATAAGTAGAAGATAATTTATGTAGGTAGAAGAAGTGGGGAGGAGCTGTGTTGCACCAAGAAAACTGATGGGAGAGGTTGAAGAGAAAGACGAAAATGAAATATGAACAAGACAAAGACAAACATAAGAAAAGGAGAATATAGGGAATTGGAATTATTGGAAGGAAGGAAGCATGCCAATGCCATAAAGAAAGTGAAGTGGCAGTTGTAGGTGAAAGAAAGAGTAGATTAGAAGAAAGCTAAGTCTCCCACTAACTATTATTCTCATATTGGGGTTAGTGGGTGGGTGGTCTTTCAGCCTCTTTCATTTTGTTGTGGTCACCCGTATGTATTTTTTTCCTTTGTTTGAAGGGTCGAGCTAATTCACGAATGAAAAACAGAGAGTTCCATAAAGATTTAACGAACTAGCAGGTTACAACTTGTATGACTTTTTTGGCACTGTTATGGACGCAAAGATCGAATCCGCATCTTCAATGTGTAATTCGACCTCTATGACCACTAAACTTACGGATCACTCCTATGTATGTATGTGTATATGTAGGGGTTGGGTCTACAGATACACGTGTTGAAATATAACGTTCTTCTTTTTGCAACATTATTCTTCTCCCATCTCACCACTTTTCCGTGGTTTTTTCAAAGAATAATAAATAAGACGTCGGTTAATTCTTGCGGATTTTAGTTTCCGAAAGAGTAGAATTCGTATATCCAATCTACTTTTTTATCACCTCACCCTGGTTGAACTAATTTAAGAGAGAGAGAGAGAGAGAGAAAAAAAACCTTTGTTTCATTAAGATCTTTACAAGTAATCATTCTTAGTTTAAACATACCGTGTGGAGTGGAGTGGTTATGGCCAAGATAAGTGGTCGAGGGAGGATGCACTGAAGTTGATAGCTATTGGCATTTGATTTTGATAATGCTTTCTGCTTAACACATGTTTTCAATGCACACTTAACAAGTTAAATCTTCTATAATATTGTATTGTATTGTATTGTTGGGGTTTATTCAATATGCTATGCAATGAAGCTCCAAAAGTATATCCATAAATCTAGGCAGGTCCTCATGAATGCCACTCGTACTCATGCCAAAATTCACATTCACATTCCACAATCAAGATTGTTTAAAATGGGAAAGAGAGGAAATATTTGATGTGATCTTATAACAAAATAATGCTTATGTAATCATGCTCAGAAATAAGCCTATCATTTGTGATTGCTTTAGCAGTAGTTAGGAGAGATGAGCAAGATCCACCAAGGATATCCCTTTTTAACACATTTGGTTCTGTATTATATCTCATATACCTATAAATATCGCTTTTATTTTTACTTTTTTTTTATCAGAATAAACAGCACTTATTAGCATATATATAATATGCATAATGCCAGTAAACAACAACATGCATACCATGCTATTGAAATTGAAGTAACTATATAATAATTCTAAAAAATATATATGCTAATCTTTCTATTTCTTTTACTATGCAATCAAATGAATATAATCCAACATCCATTCTCAGGCAAAGAGACATCACAATTTATGAGTATAGGATATACTTGAACAATGTTTGGATGAAAATGGTGTCAAATCATGACAATTGTTAATATTGATCGCCACAAAACAATTAGTGCATAGAAATTACGAGCACTTGCGATAAAATAAATTGGACTCAAATATGAAAGGAATGGGAAAGCATGCTATTGGTGACATCCTAGTGATTACACGTTTCCTAAGACGCATCAAGTCAAAAATTTTGGGGTTAGATTTCTAACCATTATTATATGCAGATATTGCATGAAGACAGAAGTCAGTCCCCCACTATATCATCCACGCCACCACCACCGCCACCCTTACCACCAACACCACTAAACTAAACACCAAACTACACGTTCCTTTCTATCATCAATCTCTTTTACTGTCTCACAGAAGCTACTAGAAACTAATCATCTTACGTTTTCACCTTTGCCAATGCCTATATATAGGGTTCCTAACTTCACCATTGTATCTCACCTAAGCATAATTGGCTTCTACTCATATTACACATCTTACACACACAGAGATCACAACAAGAGAGAGAGAGAGAGAGAGAGAGAGAGAGAGAAAGGAAGCCATAGAGAGGAAGGAGAGAAATTTCTTGACAGAGTACAATCTAATTATCATACCTCCATAAGTTTGAAAATGGCAAGTTCAAGGGTGGCAGGTGCTGCATTCTTGATCTTGCTTATTGTGGACATATCCATTGCCGCTAGGCCCCCAAAGGCAATTGGTAAGGGAGGAGGTGGTGGTGGTGGAGGTGGAAGTGGAGTAGGAGGTGGCGGCGGAACTTCAGGACTTGGTTCAGGGTATGGTTCAGGTTATGGATCAGGGAGTGGCTCAGGATATGGTAGTGGTTCAGAAGGTAGTGGTGGAGGTGGCGGTGGAGGCGGTGGAGGGGGTGGAGGCGGAGGTGGAGGTTCTGGATCAGGGTCAGGTAGTGGATACGGTTCTGGATATGGGTCAGGCTATGGTTCTGGTAGTGGTATAGGAGGTGGAGGAGGGGGTGGTGGAGGAAAAGGAGGAGGTGGGGGTGGAGGCTCGGGAGGGAATGGCTCAGGTTACGGGTCAGGATATGGAAGTGGATCAGGATATGGAAGTGGTGGAGGCAAAGGTGGTGGAGGTGGAGGAGGCGGTGGGGGAGGAGGCGGAGGAGGGGGAGGCAATGGTTCAGGCTATGGAAGTGGGTCAGGCTATGGATCGGGACATGGTGGAGGAGGAGACTACCCGTGAAGAAGAAAATTGGTACCATACACCAACCAACCAGCATTCAATCTAGTGAGATTCTGTAGGTTTGAATAAAACTACAGAAACTACTTCACTGAATAAATAGACATCATATGGTATAGTGTAGGAAGCACTGCCTTAATTTAAGCACGTTTATGCATCTCCTACTACACCTTATTAATCATTGTTGTTATCACTAATTATATCTTTCTGTCATGCATGAATAAAATCTCAATTATTGTTTTTATTCCCACTTCCGGTCATAACATCTTACGAGAGCTAATAAGAATCAAGAAATAGCACTTTTAACAATATTTAGCCTTCAATTATGAATAGACAAACTATCCTGATATGCTAAAACAACCAGAAAGGACTCCGGTAGTACCATAGATTTCCAAAACCAATAAAAATTAACACCAATGCATAGTTTCAATTTGCAGTAATAATATGTTATTCTGTATAATCTGAAGCAATACAGGAAAGACATAGTAGTAATTGAGAAATTAAAAATGTGTCAAAAGATGAATGAAGCTAATTCTACAATTTCGTCAAATACAACCTAACCCAGTCACTTTTTTTTTCTAGAAACACAATTTGTAATCTTGAAGAATTTCCTATATAGAAAGCACTTTTGAAAAAAATTCCAGTCTTTTTGTTCCCTCCATCACAATTTTTGAATATCATATTTTAGAGCATGTGTGAACTGGTTTTAAAATTACTAAATATATATGGAAATTATCAAGTAGGGAAAAATAATATCAAAATTACTTGGAGCAGGCTAATCCATCTGTTCCTCTTTTGAAGCATATGAAACCTTCTGCAAGATCATGCTTTCAGCTGAACGGATAGCTCTCTGTGATCCAGTGATAGTGACTTTCCTGTTAGGAAGAAGAGAAAGCAGAGTTGAAATAATTGTTTGGTCTCACCAAGTTTAATTAAACAGCATCATACTATTTGGAATCATTTTGTATACCTGTCATTTGTTCCAGACATGAAGTCACCTCTGTCAGATATTTTTATCCTAGCACCGCTAACCTGCCATCAAATAACATTTTGATTAGCGCATGATTAATAAGATTGATCATTTAGATTAGCTCATTAACTGTCTGTAGAAACCTGACTGATTTCCATTATATTCCTTCCACCACGACCGACCACCAATCCAATATGATCATCTGGCACTGCAATTGTCACCAAGTCGATATGATCCACCTGAAAGAAATCACACTACAATTAGTTGTGATCATCATGCTACTAGCACAGCGAGAGATTTATCAAAATGATTCCCACATGCAGAGACGTTAACAATACATAATTTTGAATACGTCAATAGCAACACTGTTCATTTTCATGAAAGTTTTTACTGGAAACTAAGGCCCTCAATACAGATACACGTTTAGGATACAAGGACTTTTTTTAAAAGGGGTGTGGTGTGAGCGGTTTAGCATGCTCCCCCTCTCGAGGACTGTCGGGCGCGGTACGCGGGTGCCTCTCTCAATCCCAGTTTTTACATGCACAAGGCGGAGCTCGGATTCGAACCCCAGACCTTGCTTAATTGTACCTACTGCCCTTCCCACTAAACCAACCGGAGATTGGTAGGATACAAGGACTTTAGAGAAGATTAATTTTTTTTATATGGATGAAAAGTGAAACACGTGTAGCCAGCAAAGACCTAAACGAACATATATACTAAGACTAGAAGGAGATATAAAATAATTTTTTTAACTAGCTTGCCAGGAAAGACCTTAATGAACATTATACCACGACTGGAAAGAGATCTAAATAATACTTTCAATTAGCTAGCCAAAAGCTTACAAGGTTTGTTTAGGCTTGCTTTGGACGTCAACCATGCTAATATTGATCTCAGCATTATTAAATACTTTAAACCCTTACAACAATTTATGAAAACATAAACATCAGGAACCAACACGTGAATCGCCATTTACCCTCTTAAGGCCAGCTAGTATAAATTTACTCTCTTAAAAATGAGCATTTTTTACAGAGACTGACATCATAAAGCAACAGTAATTTTTTCAGAAAATGAGACTGCAAAGAACGAAGAGATGCACAATAAATTTAAAGCATCTTGAAATAGAATGAACCTTCTTGTTCTGAAACTTTCCTCCAACTCCATTTGCTCCATAGCTCATTCCATTAATTGCTGCTTTTGCAAAATTTGGAAGCACATATGCATATGGAACACCATGAAAACCAGGTAAGACACCACCTAAAAATCAAGTTACAAAACCTTACACAGAATAACAAATGCAAATGAAAAGTCACAGTAAACAATTTAAAAGAGTTGTGACTAAGGATCTAAAAACAATCATTACATAGCAGCGACTGTAACATAAAATTAAATTATGCAATGTAATCTAAGAATTTTACACACCCTAATAGGCAAACTAGTGATCTAAAATCGAACAGTACATGATTGTAACCATGTCTCTGCAACATAACCTATGTTGTAAATGCACTGCACATAAGGGTTTCGAGTTTCGACCAGTAAAACAAAATTCCACAGCATAAGACCTTGGTTGCTATTAATTGGGGAAAACTCCTAATTGATTTATGTGGTGCTGTATACATAATGATAATTGGCAATTGTTAAGCTATTTTTAACTTTTTTCATTTCTAACATTCCACGGAATGAAATAATATCAAAAACATGTTAAGTATCATTGCCAAGTGAAGCGACCCATACATGATCAACAAAATAATTATAAGAAACAAAGTTACTGAATTTCACTTTTAGTCAAAATATGATGGGCTTGCATAGCTTGTTCGTCAGATGACAAACCGTGGAAGTATACAAAGGCAAATGCTCTTAACATGTTTCTCCATTGGAAAATAATCCCTTCAATATCTACTCAAAAATAATATAGCACATTTCTCAACCAAAAACGAAAGGCATTAGATAAGAAACCGTTGTTGTTTTAGCATGCCAGATTCTTAGACGTTGATCTCATTACAATAAATGAAAAGCCAATAAGATGGGGAGTCAACTGACAATTAGCATATCAAAGTAGAGATTTCAAGCTAGTGTAACTTAAGTCAATCAGGTCGTAATAAAATTCTGCATGCCGAAACTTTTAGTAAGTTTATCCTCAACACATACAAAAGCCAAGCTCAAAAACCTTGACCTAGCCCTCAAACATAATGACCTTGTGGTAACATCCTCTAACATGCAAAGTTCCTTCCCCAAACAAGATCAAGCAGTTAGGAAGAGCAAAATTATCAAATGGGCAAAGCAAGAGGGATGATTCTACAGATCAAAACAACACCCTTAATTACCACCAGTTTGAAGCAACACAAAGAGTATACTTCGAGTGACATGCCAAAGACCATAAGCAAACCTGCATATGAAAGTGGAGCATGCATATTCTGAGAGTACTGAGGATCTTCAGCAAGTTTGCAAAGAATCAATTCAATTGCATGCAGCTGCTCTTCTAAAGTGCCCATCACTGTCACTAGCCTATCATTCAGACCATAAAAATTTTTATCCAGGGGAGATATCTTAATGCCAGCTTGAGACTTATCAATGAATGACCTGAAAAAAGTGAAATACCAAAATTAATTGTTTGATCCTTTCTACTCTACATTTAAGGTTGCAAGTACAATATCTGCAGCTATCTTAGCAATAAAAATGCCAAAATAATCAAAGGCATCTTAGTGTGGGAAGAAGTTGGTCAGATACAATAGTATAGAACATCTTCAAAATAACGCACGGTAAGTAATGGACATGTACCATGTTATAAGAGATAGATTAAGATTAATATATCAGTGTAGAATAACAATACATCTGAATAAGCAGAGAAACTTGGAAAACAAAGGAATAAAATTTCAGACTTTTATTTGGCAGACATTTAATTATCTTCATGCCATTACATTACACCTTGTTTTTAACTTAGATCATAGAACCAATTGTTGCTGATCCACTTAATTAATTGCCTTTAATGCCAATAGTGGTCCAGTTTGATGCTTTTTTTTTACTCAATCAACCTAGAAGAGAAATATCACTATTATATTCAAATACATGAAAATTTTTGCACAACAAAGCAGCCAAGACACTCGATATAAAACTAAATCCAAACCAGCCCTGGAACTAATAAGACCTTGCGCAGTGTAAGAAAAATTTCCAGCCATTATAACTAATTATTCCACTCCAAGATCTCAAACCAAAAGAATTTCTTATCTGCTAAGAAATTCTTTCAACTTCAAGCAATGCTCTTTTGAAAGACAGCCCACTTAGCAGTCCACACATAAAACAGTCTCATTACTTGCAGGAACAGAGAGGTGTCTAACTATCATAACTAAAGAAGCTTGATAAGGCAAAGTAAAGTGGACTAGAGGAGTCCAATATCCAGTGGCACTAATAAGGTCTCCAAATAAAATTCAAATATTATGGTCATATATAGCTCTTATGTCAAAATGCAAGATCCTAATCCTTACTACTGTCCTCTCAAATCATTTCCATTTTAAACATTTAATGGAGTCTCATAGTAATTCACAGAATTGGAAAAATACCCTTAAATGATATGAACCATAAATTATAAAGCTTAAAGCAGAAGAAGGATTCAACAAAGTCATGATTTCATTGAACGAGATAATTCATCAACAATTTTCTAATTCATTGGATAAGATTTGTCGAATATGTTTCTACCAAAATAAATGAAGTGCCAAAAACCTTTATAGTTTTAAGTAATTAAATTATATACCTTTCAGAATTTAAAAACTAAAAAAATTATAAATCTCCAAGCAACACCAACATGAAAGGGCAATACTATTGCCGTTGGTTTTATTAAAACCGAGTTTTGTACAGCAGATTAGCCATGCCGACAACTGCTATTGTTAATATCTTTCATATTTTCAATAGACAGCAAAAAGATTAAGCAACAGAACATACTTTATGATGGCTCCTCCCTTCCCAATAATGCTACCACAAGAGATATTAGGAACAATAATTCTCAGTTTCATCCTTGGTTCAGCCTCATCCCCATCTTCGCTATGAAGCTGATGAACAAAAACATAAATAAACATACAACAAAAGCTATAGCAAAAATTTGAAAAACTAAGTTAACGTGACAAAGGTTACCTCCTTGAGCAATTTTCCGAGAATAAGTTCCATAGCTTTGTATACATCATCAAAAAATCCAGAGACCATAATAATCCTGTCAGAAGTACCAGGAAAAAACTCAAAATTGCGCGACAACTGAATTCTGGCACCGGATTCTCCCTGGAACTCAGATATAGTGGCACCCCCTTTTCCAATCACAGAACCAGCCGCGGCATTTGACACTAGAAACCTCACATAAGTTGGCTTCTCCTCGATATCTAATAACATTACCAACAACACAACGCAATTCGTTAAGTCCAACCACAATCACACTACGAACCATAAATACACTTTGCTAGATAAATAATTTAAATATTACAACGGAACATATAATGCGAGCAATAAAATGTCAGCAAGAGCATTAATCTAATCTAAAAACACAAATACAAAGAAAACTAAATAAAAACAGCATTAATCTTATCGAAAAACACAAATACAAAGGAAACTAAATAAAAGACAGCTGTATAGGAAGAGAAGTAGATCAGATCAGAAGAGAAGAGACCTGAGGTGGGGGGGGGCGGAGATCTGTTAGGAGGTGGTTCGGGTGAGGAGACGTAGGAGGATTCAGTGGATTCCATTGGAGGGAGAGAGAGAGAGAGAGATGAGTGAAATTGAAAAAGAGTATTAAGCAAATTCCATGAAATGGATGTCGAGAGGAACGGAGGAGGTGCGAGTGTTGTGTTGTGTTGTGTTGTGTTGAGTTGGTGCAAAATGGAAGGGAAGGGAGTAGTTTGGTTTTGCGTAATGTGGCGCGTGTGGTAGCAGTGGTCTCCCGACTACATATGGCAATTTTTAAAATTACGCACTTTTCTACGACACAACACGCTACGACACGTTCTGACCATACTTTGGGTTTGGGAGTTCGTGTCGTAAATGTTAATTTTTTCATAAGAACATTCTCACTAAGGCTGAGCATGGTCTCGGAGATTTCTAACTGAACTGAATATCTGATTCGAAAAGAATCGAACCCGAATAGAACTATTGACTTTTGACTTTTCCCGATTCGAACCAACCCGGAAATTTCATCTGATACGATTCTTGTTCTTAAACAATACACGAACCGAAAACCAAACCAAACTATACCGAACCAAAAAATCAAACTAGTACCAAATGTATGTATATATATGTACATATATATATACATATATATATATATACATATATATATCCATAAATACATATATACATTAGTATTACATTAATTTAAATTTATTTAATTATTTTGTATGATATTTCAAATAACTTTTTTACTAATTGTATTTTGACTAATGTAATAATTTTATTAAAGTTCGACTCGAATTAAGTATTATTAAAAATGCTAAACTAGGAGATACTATTGTAAAATTCATGGATATATATAAATGACACTAAATTTTATTTTACAAAAAAAATATTTTAAAAAAATTCAAAACATAATTAAATTTGTCGCATTTTCTTCGAACCAAAAGACCTGAAGACCCGACCCAAATTGACACGAATTCACTCGAAAACCGAAAGATCCTAACCGAAAAGACCCAAAATATCGAAAGATCCAAACCGAAATAATCGAAACTTTGGGTTGGGTATGATTCTTAGGCCAGGACGAACCGGCCCATGCTCACTCCTAATTCCCAACAAGCTACTTAATTTAACTCCTTTCTTTTTAATCATCTCATAAATAAAAAAGTTTCTCTAACAAACTTTTTATTTTATTCTCATTACCTTATATTTTAGGAGCTACTATACTTGTTATATTTATTGACTCAAAAAATGACTCCTAAATTTTGCTTAGTTTAAAGAGTCAAATATAACTTAAATTATTAAAAAAATAAATTAAATTAAACAGAAAATAAAAAATTGATAAAATAAAGAGAATGTAACTGTTGAAAATCCTCTAATATATGAAAATTATATATGTTAGTATCATCATCGTATCAATATATTTAGGAACAATTAACTCTTTAACATTGATAGTTAATGGTGCCTTGTACTTATCAAATAACTTATTTCACTATCTAGGGGTCATTCTGTTATGTCTAACCATCCCATTCAACTACCC
The DNA here is from genome assembly GCA_948193385.1 of Breynia disticha f. nivosa. Classification (NCBI taxonomy): domain Eukaryota; kingdom Viridiplantae; phylum Streptophyta; class Magnoliopsida; order Malpighiales; family Phyllanthaceae; genus Breynia; species Breynia disticha. Next base: position 1,433 of record CANYCX011005403.1, on the reverse strand, counting down.
ATACTTTCATCACTTCTTTTACATTTTATTTTCCCTTAACACTAACATTCAATTCCTCCAATTCATCAAACCCATTAAAAATTTAATCTTTACTACACTCACACTTCCATTTTCAACTAGCAACTTCCCAACTCAACATATTCAATACCTAAGTCACATTCTCAACACTAAACTTAATATACAAATTTATAGCAACAAAAAATTATGAATAACATGGATTGTACAAGTTTTAATTTCTATTTATTTCTATTAATAAAATTCCATATAAAATTTTCATGCTTTAATTAACACTTATCATACATTTTCCATTTCTAACCTTAAGAGTCAAGTTTCTTACTTTGTTTATTTGACCATGCAGTCCTAAGTATCTAAACAAAGATATCAATTAATTACATAAGATACGGAAGCCATTAAAATAAAATCCATAGTCAAGTTACTGCTAAATCATAAATGCATTTCGTAAATCATACCATCATTTGATGAAATAAATTTCTAAAATAAAGTCTCATAATTAATTTTTAAAGAATGCATAAATCTCAAATGTCCAAAAACCATGATTTAACAAAATTTTTCTTCAAAATTTAAAAACATCTCAAGTGTCAAAACATGGTAGATGGATCTCTTCCTATCGGCATGCATTCCCAAGCTTAAATGTATATGCAACAGTCAGGACGGACCCACAATTTTTTTCTAGTAGAGGCATCAAATCTAGCAAAGTGAACAGTTACACAATGTTGTATGGTAGTGGTAGGCTCAGCAATGATGGTTTGGTGGCAATGAACGTGCCCAATGAAGAAATCTGAGATAATTTTAAGATGGAACGATAAACAAATTAAATTTTTTTCAATGCATATATAAAATAGAGTAATAAACAAGTCAAAAGTTAAAAAAATATTATTTTCATGTGACTATTATTAAATAACGAAAACCTTGCTAAAAAGAAGTTGTATAGTTTGAGTTTGAGCTAAAATAAAAGTAGACTATAGTTAGTGACACATTCATAATTATTTAATTATTTAAAAAATAAAAATTAGGGGTGCTCGCGGGACGGGACGGAACGGGGATTACAAATCTCCTGTCCCGTCTCATAGTTTGGAGATTTTTTTTGTAAAGATCCAGACCCGTCCCATAGATTGAAAATCTTCATTCCGTCCCGTCCCAAAATTTTGGGACGGGTCGGGACGGATATCGAAGATTTTGGGACGGAGAAAATGGTTCTGGAACGGGACGAGGATCGGAGAATTTTTAAAATATTAATTTTTTTTACAAGAAATAGGTATTAAAAAATCATCTTTAAATAAAAAATAATGTCGGTATGCAAAACAAGTTTAAAGAATATCAATTTTTTTCATCTTGTCTAAGAATGAACAAATAATTTAGTCCAAATAGGATATACATGTATAACATTCGAAGTCATAATATTGATCATATAT